>JANHZT010002187.1:120852-135142 GCA_032468215.1 Stegonotus admiraltiensis | reverse complement strand
TTTTATTTATGGCTGTACACTGCCCTGAGTCCTTCGAGAGAAGGGCGGTATAAAAGTTTAATTAATTAATTAATTAATTAAATAAATAAATAAATAAATAAATAAATAGGTACCTAACACCCATGACTTGGGAACAACAACACTCATATAGCTCACACGGGTTTTTTTCCTGCTAGCTTGTACATTCCCCATCACTGTACTTCCTTGTTGCATGTCACTCTCTGAATGGCAGTATATCACAAATAATAATAGTTTTACCAGATACTTTTGATTGTTGGCTTGCATAACTAGAAGTCCTAGAATGTCCACATGCTCCAAATTCATCTGGGGCTGAGATGCTTTTGCTTGTAAAATCTGTTGGGGGAAAAAAATCAGATTGAACAGCACTACTGCTGGATTATTTCCTCAGGTAACTGGGCTATTTGTAATAAAGACTTGATTAAAATTAATCAGTAGTTTGCTGAATTGATCTCTAATATTATACCTTTGCATTATATATGAGGAATTATTAGCATGCAGATAACATTAGGAAATAATTGTAGGTAACTATGTTAACTCATTTACTTCTCTAATAATGATCTGTCTTGCTACAAGGAACTTGATTCCTGTATTAAAAATCCTCTATTCTGTCTTCATTTATCTTTAAAATTTAAAAATTTATAGTGAAAAATAACTGCATCACATCTGTTATCACTACAGAGGACTAAAACAACTGTAATTTGTAATCTACTAAGGATGGATATTTGTAAATCCTGTTGATCACCTATGTACCGCCACATTCTTTTTAAAAGCCATCCAACACTTGAATCAATGCTGGTAATTAAGAAATGAGTTACACATTCCAGCAACAAAAACTGCTTGAAGTTTAAATAAAGCTTAAACAAATTTGAAATGTAAGATACTACATATCAGAACGTTTCTCCATATTTAAAACAGTCTGTAAGTAAATAATTGTAATGCAAGAAGGCGTTCTTCAAAATAACATCCTAGCTTTTTTTAGACAGTAATTTTTCACAAAACAGATAATCCTAAAATTCCCCTTTATGCTAACATGTACACTGAAATACCGTAGGTGTCTGTCACAAGGATGGGAAACTGTATCATACACCATGGCACATAAATGCTGGGTGATTTCCACAATGATGTTATATATGATATTGTTGCTTATTCAAGATACCTACACGCAGTACCTTTAAATAGACATGTCAGGCATGTTTCTTAGATATACCTGATTAGTTGATTTGTCATAGAGAAATATTTGAAAGAGAGCTATGCTGAAGTACAATGAATTATCTTAAGAAGCCTTATACTGAGTTAACTGAATAAATATTCATTTTCCTGTGGCTGATCACTTTCCAGTTTCCTACCTGATACAGTCAAATGTGACCCTTTAGTGTTCTCTGCACCTTTTCTGTCTTCATGCAGGGATTCTGATTCTCCAGCAATTGGTATAGACATTGCTGTAGATGGAGGTCTGCAATCAAAGAAGTTTGAGATGGAAGGTTGTTGTGTATATACTTGTGTGTATGCGTACCTAAGGGCAACAGGCTTTATGCTATAGTTCATCAATAATTTTCAGCTCTCCAGACATTTAATCTCTTACTCGGGACTTGGCTTGACTCAACAGAAAAGTCAGCTAGATAATACAATGCAAACATGAATGAAAATTTACACAGCAGCCGATTGCCTATTCTGGAGCAAAGAATGTGTAGAGCTTTTATATACAGTATTTGTGCTGCAGAGTTAAACTGGCTTTTCCCTCCTATTTTTAAAATTAATGGTTATTTGGTGATTTGATCAATGGTCTTGGGGAGATGAGAGTTGTTTATATAATAATTCCTTGTAGTCTGAGAACTGCTGGTTGCTGCCTCATTATGTTCAGCCATTAGAAGGGGAAACATGCATGTGTTCTAACACTACTGCAAAGAAGGATAAGTTATAAATAATTCTGGATGATGCTAGGACTGAGGAAAAACAATTGCGAAAAAATACAAACTATTGGGACTTGAAGATCTAAGGTGAATGCTTATGAGAAAAGAAATCCATTATTATACCAATCACGATTTGAGCCCTGGAACGATACCTAAAGAACTTCCTCGGTAACTGGAAATATTGAATTTATCAGATCTGAACACTCTAATTTTACAAAAACAAAAACAAAACCCACTCTACTTGGAACTGTCTATATTCTTTTAATTCTTAATAATCTTAGGTCCGTGGTTAGGCCTTTAATTATTAAATTTCCACCAGTCTTAGACTGTGAATCTAAACTATAAAATACTCACACATAGTTATAAAACAACCTCTCTGTCAACAAGTCAGCATCTGACAACAAGTGGGCAAGAGACTCAGGAGCTCTGGTTGGGCTCCTGTGGGAAGAACCACCACCACATATTTTTTAAAAAATGTGTTGGAAAATCATACCATTATGATATGCTATTATAAATCAGAATCAATAGTGCGGGGCTTCTTAAAACAAAAATTTCAACATAAAATAATTTATCTGGATTCAAATACCACTGAACAACAATTAGCAAATCTAAGGAGATTCATTACCAGAAATAAAATATTCAGGGAAGCAGAACTGGAAAAGATTAGGAAAAATTGTAAATATGAAAGACCCAAACCAATAGTAGAAGAAACTTGAATAATAACAATTGCAAATAGAAAAGAAGTGAGCTGAGTGAACTACACATAACTTAGAAGAAGTAATAACAACAGAACCAGTACAGGCAGCACTGAAGCAACCTATGAACTGCCTCCCTGACCAGAAGAATTAAAAGAAAAAATTATGGCAGATGTAGAATTACCAGCAGAAGGACAAAGACTGCCAGCATTGAAATTAGTGCCCAAAAAAGATCAGATACCTATAATGGAGGATGTGAATAAGGTGCTTGCATGGAGTAAAATAACATCTATTGAACAGATGCTTAATAGTCAGAGAAAGAAGAGGAAGAACTTGCTCTAATTGGTCAGGCTATAGAAATAGACAACAGGAAATTTGTACTTTCAGATACGCAAGTTTCTGTTACTGTAGCCTTACAGTAAAGTAAAATTGGCTCATCTGGTTGTGTTTCCTGTCTGGCGTATCAGGAAGGGCTGTCAAAAACATACTGAACCACTCCAGTGAACAATGAATTAGCATATCACCTTTTTCTCTCAGATCATTGATGGGGTACAACACATGGCTTGTAGACTTAATCCACAATTTTTGCAAGCCAATTCTACTTTATTTCGGTTATTTTTTTCACTTAAGAGGGGAAAGGCAATATTAGTCCATTCGGCTTTTATAATTGGTTGAAATACCATCTGGAACAAGCTTCCTCAATATTTCTACCATTATTTGACAGGCAAAGTTTTTTTTTAAAAAAAATCTTGGAGCAAAGATACACTGTCATCTTGAAAAATACAAGTCTTCCTGGTATGCAACTGCCGGGTAAAGCTGAAATTTCTACTCTGCAACTCATCTTGCATGCTACATCCAAATCCAGCTCCACTGAAAAAAATCAGAGCTACCATATGTTAATAAGATTAAACATGAAATTCTGAAATGTAACATTAAGTATCTAATGTAAACATGAGTGATATTTTTTAACATTATAAAGAAATGAAGATGTTCTACCCTGCTGGAAAATAACAGTTCAGTTCATTATACTATATGTGAATGACACATCAAAGTAACACTATTTCTAAGTAATCAGAAAGCCTCAAAATAAATTTTCAGAAGGAAATACAAGTAGTGCTCAATACAAATGACATTTACAGATGACTCAGAGTAAATACAGAACCAAACAAGCCTAATTACTATAGTTGTTTACTCTGGGCACTCTGGGCAAGAAGGAAAAACTGCTATTATGGCATTATAAAGACTAACAAACTTGTATCAATTACTTCAGGTCCTCATATATGAGTTTTACACTGCTATTTAAATCTATGCAGTTTAAAATAATTAACTCCAAATTAAGAGGGTATACTGTTTCATAGTACCGTACATTTCTTTTTGCACTGCCTATAAGTAAATTATAACACAGCTAATGGAAAAGAAAACCTTCCAGCTGCACTGCCACAATTAGCTCACTCACTGAGCTACAGTACATGACTCATCGCAAAAGTCTAGAAATTCATCCCAATCCTACTTTTTTTCTTTCTGGTACAATCCATGTATATAGCTTTCTGGAATAGCACATATACAAACTGCCTCTTATGGATGAGAAGCCAAACCACAGAAGAAGAAGAAACATCTTTAATATCCAACATACAGTAGGTCAATGCAAGGTATTCATCTGTATTATTAATTGAGTATGTTATTGTTAACAAAGTTAAAATATATAACCTTAGGACATAAAGACAAGGTTGTGACTAAGAGAAAAGGGTCCTTCAACATTGCTCAATAACTTCAGACAAGAATATTGCTGATATGATTAACACCCACATTAACACCTGCAATTTATGCAGACTAACATAAGCCAATTGTCATAGTTTTTGAGACAGACTGAGCAGCAGCACATACTATCACTACAGAAGATAGGAACTGAAGGGCCAGAGAGACTCGTTTCCTTTGAATTGGACTCATATAATTTAAGACAAACAATTGCAATTCTAGCACTAAATTATCTTCTGGTACAGATCTGATATGCTAGGTAGATGAGAAACTCATCAAAATAACCAATGAGATAACATAAATATCTTTTTATTCTATCACATAAAAGCACCCAAATAGTAAGTCAAGAATATTATTTTCCCCAGATCAAGGTGGTACTGTGCTATTGAGGGGTATAGGTAATCCTCAAGTTACGACAGTTCACTTAGTGACTGTTCGAAGTTACGACAACCCCCCCAAGTAACTATGACACAATCCTGAAGTTACGACTGTTAAATGCACTTATGAACTAAGTGCATTCGCCCTTCCTATTCCCACCCCCACCCCTGGCCAGGTCTCCACAGTCCCAGTACCTGTGGACACTCACTTATTGTGATGATCTAGGGAGCAGTCAGTTCCTTTGCCTGCTTCAGTGAGAACAGAGCCCTAAAGTAGTGTGAGATCACATGAGATCAGTAGTACGAGATCTTGCCTATTGATCTCACACTACAGTACTTTAGGCCTCTGTTCTGGGAGAACCGAGGCCTCCACCAGATCCAGCCAAACAGCATTAGCAAGCTGATGAGACTCTGGGGTAGCAAAATTGCATTGCTTCATGCTTCCCATTGGCTGGGAAGCAATTTTTGCGCCAAGATTGGAACAGCGTGAAAAACATTTGCAAGCCAATGGGAGGCTTGGAGCAATGCAATTTTGCTGCCCCAGAGTCCTGTTGGCTTGCGAACACTTTTTGTGCCAAGACTGCACGCAGCAAAGAAACCACAGTAGAGAGGCTGGAGAGGAGACAGCTCATTAGATCTTCACAAGGTAAGTGACCTGGTGCAGCATGAAGGGGGGAGCAATTGTGGGGATCTCAGGGGAGGGAGCATGAGTTATCTCAGTGGGTCAGGGGAGGGCTTGGGTTGGTTGAAGCAGGTGGCCTATTCCATCGCTAGAGATCCCACATATGGCCTTCCCCACCCTGAGATACCTCATGTGTATTTAACAGCCTGCACATTCGATTAGTGAATGCATGGACGAAAGCAGGGAGTGATCACGTTTGTTTGATGTGATTCACTCCAATGAATCCTCGGGTTACGAATGTAATTGGCAGGCTCCATTACATTCATAACTCAAGGACTACCTGTATACTGTGCTTAAGGATGCACTCCAAAAAGTAATAGTGCAGAAACAAACAACAACGTTTCATTTTATTTGCTTATACATTTAATTAACACACTTACCCTGCAGTATACAAATGCCTACAAATAAGGAAGAATATGAAAAAAGGAAGGAAATAATCTCGTTGCCTTTGGTGACTGAAACCTGGCTTTAAGTTTTAATAGAATGACAACAGACAGTACAAATAAAGATCACAGCAACTGCACAGCAAATCCTTTGCTCATGTTGGATAGAATATGGAATTAGGTTACTAAGGCTAGTATATTATATTCTTAAACATTATAGATAGGCAGCAAGATACATATACATGCCCATGGATGCAGGCATTCATAAATATTGATAACTAGCATGATGTAAAGGTCAAGGAGTTGGCTTGGGGCCTAGAAGCAGGAAGAACCAGATTCTACTCCTCCCTTAGGCATGGAAGGGAGCTGGGTCAATCAATGCCTTTCAACCTTAATCAGCATCAGCTCAGCAAACAGCCAGCTAGAAAGTAAAACTCCAGATTTCATCATGCTTTGATAGTGATTTGCTATAAGGACTATAGGAAAAGCAGTGCATAACAAGTAGACAACCAAGTGGGACAAACGCTAAGAAAAATATGTATATAAATTTAAACTTACGTTTTAAAGCAAGGGTCTCCAGACATTAGCTGCATGCTGATTAAGATCTACAAATCAGTAAGAATGAAATTTTAAAAAATGAAATCAAACTGCAATTCCAAAAATATGACAAGAAAAAAGTTAATTATATTCTATCAAGTGAAGTACCAAACAGAGCTACTACAAAAAATGGATTATAGTTACGGCATATAGATTAAAACCTCTTATGAAAAACAATTACAAAGGCCTAATTGAATACTAATTTTAAAACCAAATGCATCAACAAAGATTGTGTCATCAAAACTGTCTCAGAGGAAAAAAGTAAATTGTATAACTTCAAGTATTTTACTTTTTCTGCGTCCATTATATCATCAGATATACTGTAACTAATGAGAAAACAAAAAAAAGTATTTGGGCAAACTAAGATGCTATTTATGCAATCCCTAAAATACCCTTTAACGATTTAAACACTTAGTTCTGATGGGTTTTTGCTTATTTACAATTTTTCATCAGATATCTTATTAAAACAAGCCAATTCCTTTAGGACCCATTTACTGTACTGTGATCACAAATGGGGATGGAAGGGAAGAGGAAGAGAAGTATTAAATAATGGATGGTTACTGTGCTTTGTTTTCCTATTAGCAATTAGCAAAAAGCTACTTCTAAAAAACCAAAATGGAATAGCAAAAAATTCCCGCACAATTACTTTGAGAATTGAATTGTCCTGCCTTGTGTTTTTGGTATCATAACCTTCCAGTAAGCAGCGGCGAGTAGTATTTCCTGATCCGGCAAACTCAGCCAGGTTAAGATCTGCAAAACCCAACTATTGACAAAAGAGTAAAGTTAGTAATCACAGAACAAAAAAGAAATAAAACACATTTAGGCTTTGTAGCATGCCTTATCATATTTGTGCTACGTAACTAAGTTTTATAATGCCTGATATCATTCATAACAATAAGAAGCCTATACTGCAATATATCTCTAAACTAATATTACGGACAGATATGAAAAGGAAACAAAAAGAGGCATTGTATTATAAGTGTTATCTTTTTACCTTTGCATAAGTCTTCCCTCCTTTTAATTCCTGCAACAAATTAATAGTTGTAGTCAAAAAACCAGATCAAAGGAAGTTATATGGATTCTTTATAAGGAAACATAGCAAGCAACTTCATACAATTGGCTGCACTCTCTGTAAAATTTGGATGTTGCAATTGTTATCAAAGGGAGCTGCTAATGTTTATTCTTCTAGGTCTGGATGAGGCAGAGTAAAAATAAGGAAAAGAAACAGCAGACTACCAGCTCTTTCCCTTTCCCTTATTTATTTTGAATCTGAATCTCAAGGACCTATTGAATCTGTAATGTTAGAATGCAGTATTGGAGGCTAACTCTAACCACAGCAAGAGTTTGATCCTGACCAGGTCGAGGTTAACTCAGCCTTCCATCCTTCTGAGGTTGGTAAAATGAGGACTCAGATTAAGGCAATAAACTGACTCTGTAAACCACTTAGAGTAGGGTTGTCAAACTCAATGTGGTTGCAGGCTCCATCAGGAGTTTGTTTGCCCTTGGGGGCCTGGGGTGGATGTGGCCTGGGTGGTGTGACTGACTGGGTGGGTGTGGCAGGGGCTGGTCCCTCGCAGTCTCTGGGACTGCTCTATAGGTCAACTCTGTGGTCTATTGCAGGCCGGATATGACCCATAGGCCGCATGTTTGACAGATCTGGTTTAGAGAGTGCTGTAAAGCATTATGAAGCAGTATATAAGTGCTATTATTATTGATATTGCTATCTTAAAGAATCTTTCTCACTTTTGAGATAATAAAGAAAATAATATGGATAAATATGTGAGTGTATGTATGGGTGTATGTGTGTATAATCACAAATCTAGATCTAACGGCACTATCTTAATCCAACCTTCTTCAATTTAGGGCCTTCTACATATGCTGGATTTCAAGAATATTGAGCCAGCATGCATAGTTTATATTACTATATACAGAATATGTGCTGTAATCCATTCAAAACTCCAACATTTCAAGATACAGCAGTCTTAAGTTCTTATGTTATGAATACTGTCCTCGCTATCAACTTGTAAAATACCTTTTGTACATCAGTAAGGGATTAGGCAATAGCTAGAGCAGAATATGCTCAAACAATCTAATTCGAAGTAACAAAGTGAATGAATATATAAACTTATAACTTAAATGGGAAGAGATACTAAAAGTATCTGTAAGTTACAGGGACACAACTACAATACAAATGTAAGTATGACACCCATTTATACCTTTCGTACAGAGACTCTACAGATGCAGGGATCCAGAATCCCTGTCGTGGCACTTGCGCTTATTTTACATATAAATGAAAACCTCTTCTTCCAATGAACACAGTTTGCTTGAACCACTTCCCTGTAAATAGAAAAAAGTTACAAGATAATTAGACACTGACAACAGAAGATTTGTTATTTTTAGAAAATAAGCCCTTTAAAATTTAAGACACCATAGGACAATTCCCTTCTACAATGATCAGAATCTTCATTTTAACCTTAATAGCCATGTGGGCTTATTTACTCCTGGTAAAATGTATCCAATACTGTTTTTAAAGTATTTTTATTGTTAAACCAAAGATTAGGGTGATGCCTGCAGTATTTGCAAAACTATGTGGAAAACAGGTAAAGTTGATTCTCCCTTCATATGGAAAGATAATTTACTAACCATAAGGAAATTAATCAAGGACTTCCTACTTTCCTTGCACATAATAATTGATGAGACTGATTTTCAGGATATATGACTTTGGGACTATCTAAATAGAAACTAATGCACTTGCTAGCACTGCATTTGGTATATCTAATCTCTAAGATGCTCTGATATTAAAAAGCAAAGACAAAGAATAAACTGGAGTGCTTAGCTGAAAGAAAAGGATTGCCAGAACAAATAATTTCTTTCATCAATCTACTACCTTATTCTAGCAAAACATATTGCTGACCTCTAACTACACAGCTGTAATTAGATAAAACAAGTAATAATATTGAAAGTTGAGTTTGTATACCTCTGGCATTTACTTCTGCACAAAAAACAGTTGCCAATGCATTAACTTTGACTTTATCAAATTCTTTTAATGTACATTAAAGTAAAACCTAACATGTCTGTGTACAATCTCTTGATATTTTTTAAACAATACTTTATTAAATGTTAAAGACCAGAAATCTGACTGGAGAGATGGAATGAAGTGCTTAATTTCTCCCCATGTCATTTTTCTGATCAAAATTGACCACCCTATTTGATTTTTATTCATTACGGGTAGTTCTTGACTTATGGCCACAATTGAGCCCAAAATTTATTTTGCTAAGTGAGACAGTTTAAGTGAGTTTTATCCTATTTTACAATCTTTCTTGCCATAGTTGTTACAGAATGATCACATGACCATGGGGATGCAGCAATGGTCATAAGTATGAAAAATGGTCATAAGTCATTTTTTCAGTGTGAGTTGTAACTTCGAATGGACACTAAATGAACAGTTGTAAGTTGAGGACTACCTGTATTTCTCTGTGATGAATAGTTATACCATTCAGTTCACATGCAAATGTTTTTTAAATGAGAAGTAGGAAAATATTATACTGGAAAATAAATGCACCTTCATTTCAAATAACTAAAAGTACCAAGCATTATTCTGAGCAATATTATCACACCCTTCTATCCAGTTTGTCTAAAATTTGATGGATGTGGAATATGAAATATTATTTACAATATTAAGAAGCAAAGCTGCCCGGAATTTTACTCAAGCACAAAACATTCAGAGCATCTTTTCCATTTCTGTAATGGAAGAGAGTTGTTAATTAGGTTCTGAATATCCAGATTATGAATAATTTAATCTATCTTGAATTTCCTAGTGACCACTCAAGTGCATTAATTTGTGTAGAAAATACATCCACCCACGAACCAAAACCTTTTTCTAAGACAGAAAAAAATAACATCTGGGGAAAGCCAACTGAGATTTTTAAAATAGCAACAACAACAACAGTACTGCCACCCCTATACCTGCCTTTTTGGCAGCCAGTTATGAACAATCTGGTGTATTGTGGATACTATAGCAAACCACAGTTTCTACAGTAACAAATGTGACAATCAATATTGAGATAGAGGGAAAAAGCTTTCTGAGCACAAATAATGCTTTGTTAAATCAGGAAATAGTGCAATGGAAAAACTAACTTGATTCCACTTAACAAAATAATGACAACAAATTAACTATAGTTTTATTTTTATTTTTTATTTTTTTAGGGGAGAAGAAAGTACATTTTCACACAGAGAACACATTAACCAAGGAACAAGCTAGATTTAGAAGCAGCTGCTCTATTTTTGACTGTGCTCTTATTCCACAACATCTGATAGAAAAATACACTTCCAAATCATGTGCGAAGCTATATACAGCTTTTATAGATTTCACTCTCACACACAGAATGGCTATTGTGAAGATTTTACTTTTGATTAGACCGTCAGTGTATGCCACCTATTCTCATGGCTTTAAGTAGCTTATAATTTTTTTATCTGCATATTTTGCTAGAATAGTCAATTAATAAGTATAATATTACCTTTACTTTAAGTATCAGTAATTTGAAGAACAGGTTGTGCTATGCACATAATGAATTAAATAAAGTGTATTGTACACCTGCATGCAGAAGGTTTAAAACAGGGGTGTCAAACTCAATTTCATTGAGGGCCACATCAGGGTTGTATTTGACTTTGGGGGGGCTGGGTGGGTGTGACCAGGGTTGGCATGGCCAGTTTGACAACACTTATGTCAGGGGCGCCTGTAGTGGCCTGAGCGCTTTGCCAGCGAAAACAGGCTCCCGATCAAGCTCCGTTTTCGGCTGGGACAGCCTCCTGCAACCTTCTGCCAGTGAAAACGCAGCTAGGGAGGGCTACAAGCGGCCCTCATAAGCTCCGTTTTTGCTGGCAGGGGCACCACTGGCTGGTCCTTTGCTGTTTCCAGGGCGGCCCCATGGGCCAGATCTAAGCACCCCATGGAGTGGATCCAGCCCGTGGGCCTTGAGTCTCAAAAGTCCAAGCTCTGGTCTGACATCAGTAGGAAAATGCCACACATGTGAGGAAGCAAACTGGGTTTATTCAGCCAGGCTCTGGCAAGCAATGAGGTCATTCAGCAGCAGTCTGTAAAGTCTGTTAGCAAGCTTGTTAGATGCCCTTAAGTAGGCAAGCCACACCTCTTCCCTGTGCTGGCCTCACCCCCGTGATTTTCATGCGCCGAGGCTCTGGCCCAGCTGTTTGTTGCGTTCTTTGTGCAGCCACACCTCTGTGCCTTGCAGCTGAGTCTCGCATGCGCACAATGGTTTTTGGTACTGCTGCGCGTGTGAAGGGATCACGCTCCGGAAAAGCCAAACTTCCGGGTTTTAGTGCACCTGTGCACCCAACAATTAGCTGGCTAGCGAGCAAACACAGGCTGGTTTTCAGCATTGCTGCACGGACGAAGGGATCAAGCTCTGGAAAAGCCAAACTTCTGGGTTCTGGCACGCATGCGCACCCAACAATCAGTTGGCCGGCATGCATGCGCACACTGGTTTTTGGCACTGCCACGCACAGGGCAAGGACAGCTGATTGTCGTGTGTGCATACGCACCAGAAACCCAGAAGACAAAAAAGCAAGGCTGTGTGTGCCAGGTGACATGGCTTCATGTGCCACTTTGGGCACACGTGCCATAGGTTCACTATCACGGAACTAGGGCATCAATTTTTCCCCACAAGTATATCCCCAAAGTTTATATGTATCTGGCCATTAAAATATAATGTTCAAAGCCAAAACTTTTACAGACAAGATTTAATGACTGCAACAAAAAACTTTGAAGGAATACTCAGTACATTTAGCGAAAAGAATCCACTCTCAGGCTAATTGAAAACATATTCTAAGTACAAACTTCACTTCTTTGAGCATTCATTCATGTTTAAAAGTATCTTACAAGTTCTTGTTTTACATTTGGTACATTCTAAAACTATCCTCTAAATCTGTTTTTACATTCATATTGATTGGTTACCCTAGCAATGAACTACAATGACAGTGTCAGTGGCAACTGCACTAAAGAGTATGTTGATGAAAACATTCCAGTGTGAGTCAACTTCCTATGTACTAGAAATGCAATGTTTAAATCAGCACACACATCAGATAAATAGATTCCAATTTACATGATGATGTTCATGTCGTACTTTCACGATCATTCTTCAAATTCATTTGAGGGTTTTTTGTCCTCCCATGAGTTATTGGGAGGAAGAAAAATGAATCATCAGAATACACTGGAATTTCCAAAAACGCCCAAAACTGAAAATGTGCTTTTGCTTATTTCCAGCAGCAACATTTTAACTTTAAGGAGAACACACATACATGGCCTGCACAGCTACCCTTCCCAACCCAATCCAGAAAAAAAAGTGCTAGGCATGACTTCCTACAATCTGAAACCCATTTTTCTCTTTGAATCTGAAATGCTGCACAGACCTACTAGATACATACATGCAAGTCCTCACTTATCAACCAAAATTGGTTCTGGCAACTCCATTGTTAAGCAAAGCAGTCATTAACTGAGATATTACATTATTGTGACTTGCTGCCTTCTCCATTGACTCTACTTGTTGGAAGCTAGCTGTGAAGTATGCAAGTGGTGATCATGTGACCATGGGATGCTGGTACGACTGCAAAGGTCGGCTGATTGCAAAATGCAAAAATACTTATTATGTGACCTTGGAGATGCTGCAACAGTTGTTAAATATGAGAATTGGTCATAAAGTTATTTTTTTCAGCATCTTTGTAACTTCATATGCTCGCTAAGTGACGACTACCTGTAGTTTTGTGACTTCCCAAGCAATTGTTTTTGTAGTCTAGAGCAAGGGAGGTTTATTAAGCTTCTGGTAGACAACTAATATTTAATTAGTGAATTGTATTTTACTTGGAAATATCCTTTCTTTTTTATTTTCAGCAGGCATTTGGCAAAGACAAAGGGAAATCTGTATTAGAAAGTGCTTACACTATTTAATTTTTTTTCATATTTATGCTGGCTATCTTGAAATTTCATATTTAGTGTTACAAATAAAATCACTTTCTACACTTTGGTTTGGTATCTCATTAAAGTAATTAGATGAGTCACCTTTTTACTGTTAGTTCATAGAGGAGGATTGGCATACTGTTTCTATTACCTTTATTTTTTTGCCTTTTTAAAAATATTGCCCATTAACTTTTCAGATTCGGTTGTTGTGATTGGGGATATTTAATAAAAAGATGTGAATAAATACATGAAAATTTTACTTGGAGGTTGAAGCCTACTGTATATAGGAAATACACATCATGTATGTTCCCTTAAAGAAATGAATGCAATGGGTTTGAGAACATAAGAAATTATCTGAATCAGAACAAAAGTCATTTAGCCCATTCTATGTCAACAGTGCATTCTGTGGCATGCTGGATGCCTATGGAATGCACTTGAATGACATTTGATTGCAATAATACTCTCCAGCTTGTGTTCCCTAGCAATTGGTTATGTCCATGTAAGGCTGAAAATTTACTTTTTAAAATATTTTTGATTAAGGATTATTTTGTATTGATAAAACTAATATAATTACCTAGTCACAACTTCTGCTCAATGAATAGGTAGGGGTAGGAGGACCTTTGCATGGCTTTGTCTTGTGTTCCAGGTAGACCCATTCCTGGATTTGCAGGTCCTACTTACAGTCACTCATGCCCTGGTCACTTCCAGATTGGATTACTGCAATGCATTCCACATAGGCCTGCCCTTAGAAGAGTATTCAGAAGCTTTAGCTGGCACAAGAATACAGTGGCATGGGCACAGGAGTGAAATCCAGCAGGTTCTGACAGGTTCTGTAGAACCAGTAGTGGAAATTTTGAGCAGTTTGGAGAACCGGTAGTGGAAATTTTGAGTAGTTTGGAG
>JANHZT010002187.1:28454-43176 GCA_032468215.1 Stegonotus admiraltiensis | reverse complement strand
CTGATCAGGAGGAAATGGGGATTTTGCAGTAACCTTCCCCTGGATTGGGGAGGGAATGGTGATTTTACAGTATCCTTTCCCTGCCATGCCCTCCAGGTCACACCCACCAAGCCACACCCATGGAAAAAAATTGAAACCCACCACTGAACCAAGGCTCATATTATACAAATGGAAGACAAGATTTAGGATGTGAGATAGATACACAGAAAAATAGTTAATAAGTATCAGAGAGAAAGACAAAAGAAGTGTTTAAGTATATTTCTGTGGATGATCGAAAGAACCAAGGATTACTTAAAAACCCACATTGAGTAATCTATGTAATCTAACATGACCGGGCACCTTCTAGGTCAGGGCTGTCTAACTTGCGGCCTGCAGGCTGGATGCGTCACATGCTGGCCACGCCCATGCCAGGTTTAGCAAAGGGGGAAAAAGTCATGACATGTCACATGATGACACCAAGATGACATGAGTTTGACCCCCCTGTTCTAGGTCAGGGGTCTCCAACCTTGGCAACTTTAAGACCTCTTAAGACCTGTTTAAGAGCTTTGCTAGCTGAGGAATTCTCGGAATTGAAGTCCACAGGTCTTATAGTTGCCAAGGTTGGAGACTCCTGTTCTAGGTGATTCTCCATAATGTGTGTGGGAGGAAGAAAAATCTAACTCTTCAGAATTATTTTGGATCCTATCAGTTTTAATAAACCAGGCATCCTATTTCTGTGATTCTGCAAGCAGAAATATTGGAGGGAATATTAAACCTTGGAATAAGGTTTCAGTACCTACTGAAGCCTTGTAATATTTGGAACATGTTGCAAAAATACCATAAGAGAGAAAACCCAACTCTGTGTAAATGGATGTTTAAGCAAGGATATTAAAGCCGAAGCTATTATCCTGTGTCTGGTGCTACAAGTCAGACCTCCATGGCAAATTGCCATCTGACCAGAGTGCATGTATCTACAATATTCTAGATGACTTCCATATTTCATCTCAGTAACAGAATATCACATTTACTTATTTACTGGCTGAATCCCATCATTGCCCAGAATGGATATTTTGCTGGTAATATTTTCCTCTTCAGAAATGTATTTCTGGCACCACAGCATTATTTAGATGGAGAAATGAGATTCATATTCCAGAAGTGCTTTCATTCAGATGTTCCCCTGATTATATTTCATCAGACCATTTTTTCTTTGTTTAATCTCCCAGGTAGCTTCCTGAGGGCCTGTGTTGTGCTTACGGTAAACAAATGGATTTATCAAGAAAGGGTGAGGATTCAAACTTCTAGATTTCCTGCTGTCCAGGAGTGAAATTCACTTACCTTCGCTACTGGTTCACAAATGTGAGCGTGCATGCCTCCTCCACACATGCACAGAGACTTCTGCACATGCACAGAGGGTCAAAAAGGGAACGTGATGACGTTCGGGTGGGTGGATGGAGCTTCCCGCTACTGGTGCTACTGGTTTGCCCGAGCCGGATGGAACCGGCTGAATTTCACCACTGCTGTCCCCCTCTTTGCAGAGAAGGGGTTTCAACTGGTCAGGATCTGCCTATGATCAGAGCCAATTGGGATCTACCTGTGGATGAGTAATAAGGACATTGATTGGTTAGCTTCAAAGACATCAAAAAATTATTCCTGAATGATCAGTTTGGTCATCCTAGCATTCCTAGCCAACTGAAGTGAATGGATGTGAGAATGCCACTAAAACTTCAGACATCCAATATGAATCTGAATACAGTTTATATAACAGTGATGGCTAACCTTTTTGCCATCGCGTGCCAAAAGCAGGGGTAGTTGGGGGGATTGCATGTGTGCGTGCCCACACCCATAATTCAATGCACCTCATCCCCCCATGCATGCATGCATGACCCCCTGCTCTCCCCCTGCTGTTGGCACACAATGGCATGGTGGGCCTGGTAGGCCCATTTTTGGCCCTCCCCCGGCTCCAGAGCCTTTCTAGGAGCCTGGGGAAGGCAAAAACAGCCTTTCCACACACACACACCCCCGGAGGCCCTCCAGAGGCCTGGAAACAGCCCGTTTCCCGAATTCCAGTGGGCCCGGAAGGCCTGAAAATCAGCTGGCATGCTGGACTGAGGTAGGGCAACACTCATGTGCCCACAGATATGGCTCCATGTGCCACAGGTTCGCCATCACAGTTATATAACATTAGCAATTAGATTACATCATTAATTTCATGTCTGGAAAACGTAATACTCAAAGGATCTGAATTCTGAAATGCATTTTATGTTATTGAGGGAAGACACTGCATTAATGTAAGTTATTTAAACCTGGTTTCTCAGCTTTATGCTAGTAGTCACACTGCTGAATCCTACAGTAGAGAATAGGAAAGCATTAACTCTGACCCTATAAACCATCGTTTGCCCTTGTAAACCAAATGGAATTGCAACTGCTCTCTTAGGCTTGCTTAAGATTTAGCGGTGAAAAAACGGTGATGATTATGTTTCCCTAATTGCCTAGCCAACTGATGAGTTTCCTTGCTCTCCACACAGCAAATTTAAAACATCCATGCGCTGCTTGTGCCAAATTGCTTCCACGTGGGGAACAGTAAGCATTCTTGATTACACCAGTGCTCATATTCTGAGCACTTCTGTAGGCTTCTGAAGTTCAGCAGCTTGCAAAGAGGGGGGGGAAAAGAGAGGAGGGAGTGACAAAGGACAAAGTCTGTTGTGATTATAGGTTACGTTTTTAGTATCCCTTTTGTGTTGATGAGTTCAAGATGTGACCTGTAGGAGGGTTATTTATACAAAGCATATGAGCAACATTATATTCTTGCTACACATAGTATACGTAGGCTGAGAACCAAAGTTTAGGAAAGAAACATAGTGCTCACAACAAGAATTGTGGTCATGGTTTTTTATCCATAATTCCTCATCTGTAATTTCAATTTAGTTTTGACATTTTTGAAATATCCAGTAATACCCCTGGCTCATTTTCTGGATTCTAAAACTTGTCTTTGACCTTTTTTACCTTTGAAGGTAAAAAAACAACAACACAGAAATCTTTGTATTGTGGTGTCAACAACCAGAGTCGTACTAAGAGGAAATTGTAGGATGCAAGTATCCTTCCTACTTTAGTGGAACCACTTGCCCCCAGAAGTTGTGAATGCTTCAGCACTGGAAGTTTTTAAGAAGAGATTGGACAACTATTTGTCTGATATAGTATAGGGTTTCCTGCCTGAACAGGGAGTTAGACTAGAAGACCTCCAAGGTTCCTCCCAACTCTGTTATTCTGTAAGAGGGCTGCCTGGCACTTTCACCATTACATTTGTTTCTCAGTTAATATTTGCCATTTACCATTCCCTCTCCTCCAAAGAGGAACTAAGAATGAAGAGGTGATGATACAGTTTATGAAGGCTCCCAGTTGGGAAAGGCTGTATCATAGACCCTGTTGGTTAGTTATTGGAAGTAATGTTGGCATTTATCACATACATGTCACCAATAATGCAGTTTTTAAAAAATAGGTAAGCATTTTATCTTAGCAAATTTTACAGAGAAATACAAAAAGGAGAAAATACAAAAAAGATATATAAAAGATATATGTGTATATTATATATATATAAGATATATATATATAATATACACATACATACCAGGGGTGGGTTCTACTTACCTTTACTACCGGTTTGCAACGGGGCTGTGCACGCAAGCTTTGCGCAGAAGCGTTCTGATGACGTTGGGGTTGGTGGGTGGAGCCTCCCGTCAGTTTACTACCGGTTCTATAGAACCAGTGCGAACCGGGGGCAACCCACCACTGATACATACATACATACATATGTATGTATGTATATAGCATGTGTATATGTGTATTATGTATGTGCACACTTTTGAGAGCAGGCAGCCAGTGTTCCCACAGTAAAAAACGACAATAAAGGTTCTCTATCTCTTTCCCCCCTCCCCTCCTCTCTCCCTCATAAATACCAAATCAAACCAATAGCCAAGGGGGAATTTATATATGTTACATAAATGTCAAACACATTTTTAAATTTGCCTTGGATGGGAAAGTAATTAACGATTCTCTAACACTGCAAAATATTATTAAATCTATGCCACAGAGTAACATGTTGAGTCATTTTCTGAGTAGCAGATAAAATTGCCATTTCAAAAACAGATAAGTTATGCATCTCTTGAATAAAATCCTTAATACGGGTAACCCTCAGTTGTTGGTGATAATTGGAACCTGGAACTCCAACACTAAGCAACATGAAGTGCAACATCGCATAGGCATACCGATTTACCATAGTAGTTCTACCGGTAGCAGTTTCACTTGTTAAATGAATCCTGCTTGATTGTTAGGTCAATGTCATATGATCACCATTTGCACTATTTGCAACCTCCTGTTGGTTTCCCATTTGACTTTGTTTGTCAGCAGTGAAGATCACAGTAAAGGTAGCAAATGACATGGCTGCAGACAGTGCGACCTTTGTACTTTGGAGTCCTGAATCATGATCGTATGACTGCAGGGATGCTGTGATGGCTGCAACTTGGAGGACCAGGCCTAAGTCTTCTTGTTCAGTGCTTGTAATGGTCACCAAACGAACAGTTGTTAATATCATACTTTCCCAATTTCTTAAAATAAATCTCTTAGCATTAGTTTTAGGCAGTGGTGAAATTCAATTTTTTTTAGTACCGGTTTTGTGGGCATGGCTTGGTGAGTGTGTTATGGCTTGGTGGGCGGGGCAGGGGCAGGATACTGAAAAATCCCCATTCCCACTCCACTCTGGGGCCAGCCAGAGGTGGTATTTGCCGGTTCTCTGAACTACTCAAAATTTTCGCTGCCGGTTCTCCAGAACCTGTCAGAACCTTCTGAATTTCATCCCTGGTTTTAGGACTGTAAAGTCATGGGTACTTAATATTATCTGTAGCAATTATAAAGCCAAATCTTTGCATTGTGTTCTGAATCTGTTAAACAGATTCCCCCCCCCAAGTTTTATGTCATTATATAAATTGGAAGATAAGATTGAAGAACAATCTATTCATCACTTTAAGTCAAATTAATATTCAGTCGTTATCACAGGATAATATTGATGGTTTGAAAACACCTTTGTCACTCTAAGAAATATTAAGGTCCACTTTGTTGATAAAAAAAATGGGAAAACCCCACATCTGGAGGACTTGCCAGTTAAGCGGTATAAATCCTTTCTGGCATACTGACTCTTATATTTTTAGAAATGCCTAATTCTTATCCATACTGTTAGAAGTCCAGTTGGTGAAGTGGTGAAGGTGCTGGCCTAAGAATCAGGACATTGTGAGTTCTCATCCTGGTTTAGGCATGAAAGTCAGCTGAGTGACTTTGGGCCAGTTACACTCTCTCAGTAAAACCCGTCTCACAGAGTTGTTGTTGTGGGATAAATAGGAGGCAGGAGTATTAAGTATTTTGCCAACTTGAGTTGATGGGGGGAGGGGAGAGATAACACATGCTCCCAGCATATATATTATAATAAAAACTTTTAAATCAAGTAAACTTCTCTAATAATTTTATGAGATTTATGTGTAATAACAGTGATTTTAAAACCAGATAAAATTATCAAATTTTGCATGCGTTAGAGACTTATTTCATTTCTTAATGTTGATACAAAGATATCAACCTGTTTATTGGCTAGGTATTTGCCAATAAATATTATATCTGCCAATTATATCTTGTAGGTCTCTACAAGATATAATTCATATCTCTCAGATATAATTAATCAGGCTATCAGTCTGAATTTATTAGAAACTAGACAACCTATGACCCCCCTGGATTATCATTTCTGAAATATTTCCTTATCAGATTCCTCAATTCCTTCAAAAGTGGAAAAGATGGGATGCATTCAGAGATGTATCTGCCTTGGAAGTAGACCAAACTGTATAGTACGGTCAAACATCAGCACAGGAAATGTTTTATGACATTTTTATGTCATAAACTGTTCTATGATCATGTTTATGTCATAAAATGTTGTATAAAATTTCCCAGTTTCAATTCCACAGGAGTCATGAGTCCTGGACTTTGGATGCATTCTGTAAGTTAGCCCATTTGAGGTACGTTGATTCAACAAGTTTTGCCCTATGGTGCACTGTTTTGCCCAGTTAAAAGCAACATGAATGAGAGTTTTGGTAGTAGATAGACAGAAAAGGATCCAATAATTTAGATTTATTGATAATATTTTGGATACAGCTTGACATAGCATCGACCCCATGTTGCTGTTATCTTTAAGTGCTGAGAAAGCTTTAATTAATTTTCTTAAGGAAGCAATGAGGCAGTATAGGTTTCCATTCTATTTTATTAAATGGATGGAAATTTATTACCAACAAACCTCTGTGCAAGTTATAACAAACCAATTTGTTTCAGAGCCATTTGAGTTACACTGCAGTACCTGTCAGGGGTATCTATTTTCTCTGCTGTGTTTGAATTAATCTTGGAATGCTTAGCTATTTTAATTAGGCAGTCTAATGATGTTACTGGCATTACATTGTTGGGCTTTGATTATAAACTATTTTTATATGCTAAAATGGATATTTCAGCAATTTTAGATGACCTCGCTAATTCATTAACAAATATTATCCAGGCGGCTCAACATTTTGCTAAATATTCCAGATGTAAGATTAACTGGATATGTCTTTTTTATTTCTTTTATGCTAGGCGGTGAGAGCATGAGCTTACATTAAATTAAGAAAATATTCATTTTCAGTTTGCCTCAAACCTACAAAACAGTTTATATAGGTATAAACTGTAAAATAAATGATGTCAAAGGAGATACAATATGGCAATCTTAATGAGAAATCTGTTTCTCGGCATTTTTCCAATAAAATTAACAGATTAGAACAGTGATGGCTAACCTTTTTGCCGTCATGTGCCAAAAGCAAGGGAAGTGAGGGGGTTCACACACGCGTGTGCCCACACCCATAATTCAATGCACCCTGCCCCTGCGCATGCACGCATGACCCCCCCGCACTCCCCCCACTTTTGGCACACCATGGCACGGTGGGCCCGGTAGGCCCGGTTTTTTGCCCTCCCCAGGCTCCAGAGGCTTTCTTGGAGCCTGAGAAGGGCGAAAACAGTCTTTCCCACCCCACTGGAGGCTGGAAACAGTCCATTTCCTGACTTCCGGTGGGCCCAGAAGGCTAGAGAATCAGCTGGCTGGCATGTGCATGCGCACTGGAGCTGGGCTAAGCAAAGCTCGTGTGCCCACAGATATGGCTCCATGTGCCACCTGTGGCATGCATGCCATAGGTTCACTATCATGGGATTAGAATAACACCTTGAAGATTTTGACAGATGCTTTTGCTTCAAACATTCTCTTAAAAGAAGAACAATTGGCTTGAGGAGCTGGAATAAATTTAGATGTGAATTGGATGTGATCAATCATTTTAATTTCTCTTTCAGTGTGTTTGTATCCTGAAAGTTATTGCTATACCATATTTCAGTGAGTGGATAAAAGGGATGGCAGTTGTATTTCTAACAAGGTGCATGGGCCACCTCTTTGATTTAAGTTGCACTAGCAATATATGACTTCAAGGACTATAAATTAAAAGACACCTTGTAACAATCTCCATCTTCCTTTGATCAGGAAAATGGTTTGGAAAAATGATTGGGAAACATAGGAACATTGCAACTGGAAATAGAAGATATAATTGCAAACTGAATTTTCTGGGTAAGCATAAGTGATTGTGCAATAAAACACCTCAGTTGGGGTTTCCAACTGCCAAATGACTTTCTTGACTGAAATAAAAATGCATGTATTTTTAAAACATTTGTTTTGTTCTACTTGATATTATCTCATAAAACTTCTCACCTGAGGTCTGATCAGATGTACTTGACAGGACATGAGGGTGTAGCCACATTTGGCGAATGTCTTTAAAGGATTTTGAGGATCTGGAAACATAATTGTGAATGGTTCCTAATCATATGTGTCTATGGAGATTGTCAATCATCTAGGTTATGTTTGTCCCAAAGGTGCTTTTCCTAATGGCAACTGGAATTTCTTGGGGGTTTTTCCTTGAAAATATTTCACTTCTCATCCAAGAATCTTCTTCAATTCTGACTGAACGGTGGGGAATAGAAGGATGGAAGCAACTCTCAGAGTGCTAATGGCCAGATGATTGCTAAGAGCATAAATCCTTCCATTGCCCACCATTCAGTCAGAACTGAAGATGCTTCTTGGATGAGAAAAGAAGGGAAACGTTTTCAAGGAAAAAAACTGAGAAAGTCCCATTGCCTTTTGGAAAGGCAACTTTGGGATTCCTAATCCTATCAAAACCTGTAGTCATGCATGTTCAACAAAATGCAGCAATAGGAATAGCATTTAGGCTTATATGTCACCCCATAGCACTTTACAGCACTCTGTGTGATTTATAAGGTAGACACATTATTTGCATATTGCCCCCAACAATCTGGGTTCTCATTTTACAGACCTCAGAAGGATGGAAAGCTGAGTCAACCATGAGCTGGTCATGATCAAATGCCAGACTGTGGACAGACAGTTTTTCACTTTAACTAGTGTGCCACCAGGCCACCTTGCACCAAAATATAACTATAGTCTCACAATAAAACTTTTCCATCAATGTGGTGATGGCAGTGAGGCAGAAATACCAGAAAATGTGTCCCCATTTCTTTTATGTACATTCCTTTTAGGAGTGCATGAAGATTAGCATGAATAAACAATGGTGTGAATGATTAATGTTAAAGCAGCATCAGTTCTGTCAAAGTTAAACAGCAGCCTAATGCATCCAGCTGAAGTTTGCTAGGTTTGTTTCTTTGCTGACTAAATTCAAGACTTCCAAATGTTTCTTTTGCAATGTCACACATCCAAGCAGTCAACTGCCTATAGATAGTAGATACTACCCATCAGAACCTTTCAATATTAATTTAAGCAATAATCTTTTGATCATCAATACCTGTTTGAAAAAGAATCCTTAGGTATTAACTGAATAAAATAACCTCACACTTTGAGTACCAGAATATCAAAATGTAGACTTGTGCATGCTATTTGCTCTATTGCCCATGAACTGTTCCTTATCTTGGGAGGAAGCAATTTGTGTCTGAAGCCTGTAATATAAACTTTTTTAAAAAAATAAAAGAAAGAAGAAAGGGAACAAATGACCAAAGATGGGAAGCACCGAGAAGAGACGGTTTGATTTATAAACCCTTCGGGGCAGAAAGCACACCTGTCCATTAGCCTAAACATCTCTGGGTGGCAATAAATTGACTGAAATACTGGCTATTAAAAATGAATTTGATGTCTTTCTACTCATAACATTTCTTTTGAAAATGTTTAGAGTTTTCCACTTACAGTATTAATGGAACACTGCATTTTCAGGATTTGAATTATTTAGTAATTTCCGTTCTCCTCTCACACAATTTTCGGTCCAATAGCAAGGATAGAATTCCATTTTTATTTATGCTATTGCTTAATAGTCCATATAGTCCGATGAAATATACAGGCTTGGCTCTTCATTTTTTTTGTCTGTGTATCCTGATGCTCTGATTAAAATATAACACTTCCAGTAAGATGAACTGTTTGTGTTAATCTTACGGGAAATGTTACATTTTTATTTGGGCAACAGTTCTTTTGTGCAGAGATGAAAAATGAAAAACCAGGACTGTATATTTGAAACCAACTCTGAAAAACCAAACAGCTTCATTCTGAGTTGTTGCATAGGTTCCTCAGAACTCTAAACATCTGTAATTCATGGAAGCAGAGACAAAACAAGAGAATAAACCCAAACCTCTTCCATTGTTATTTTTAAAAGATTGACAGTAAATGCACGCAGAGGGGTCAGACTTCAAGCCATAACATGAGGACTGCCACATAGTTTGTGAGTGATCCTTCCCCCCCTACAGAAATTCTGCAACAATTTCAAAAATGGATTAATGGTTAATACCCAACAATTTAATAAATATATGAGTTTGTTCTTTGGGGGTGGAGGGAAATGGGCTGCCACAGCACTTGGCCTTTCCTAGATTCCTAATTTTAATTAAGCTTCTGGTAATCAGGTTTCAAAACGGAGCCCCTTTGAAGCCCCATGGTAACCAAAAAGTAGTGTGTATTAATTAGCTGTCAACTAGGGTATACAAAGGATTGACCTTTAGTGGTTCAAGACTGACTCACTGGGGGTGAGAATCTTCTGTTGCTTTCCTGAGAGTAAATTCTCAAACTGCTGCAGGTACTTTCAGACAGTCAAGAGCTCTACAAAAGGAAATATCAGTGTGATCTGTAATTCATGTCTGACCTTTGCAGAATGCCACTGTCACCTTCAATAGGCCTCTTGAGTGTGTGCATTCTTGAAAGAAGTAGCATCCCCACCAGTAATTGATTGATCTTGAAACTAGAGAGGAATAATAGGCATCCAGAGATGTTTGCTTCCTTTTTATTCTTAGCAGATAATAGTTAAAATCATACTACTTCTTGATAGAAAGACTTAACACAGGATCACCGAGAAGAAAGACAGGACCAGAATTGCAATAGAATATTCTGGAAAACAGCTTTGACACACACTCTCTCTCCCCCACTCTCTCCCCCTCTCCCTCTCTTCTATCTATCTATCTATCTATCTATCTATCTATCTATCTATCTATCTTTCTATCATCTATCCAATTTTAAAACTGCTCAAGTCCCTCACAGAGGGGTTCTAGGCAGTGTACAAATAAAATATTAAAGCATAAAAACAGTATATAAAATTTACAATTACAAAGGCAAGGGAGAATTAAATATCAGTGTTAAAGTTAATTAAAAAGTGAAGGAAATACTTTTAGGGTACTAATCAGCCTCATGGCTGTGAGCTCCTCTGCCCTCCCTAAATAAGGGAACAGAGTGATGTTATCATACCATTCCAAAAGGCCAAGGTAGAGTGGGGCCCCACTTTACCTTGGAGGGGGGAATGCTCCACAGGGCAGGAGCAATGGTCGAGACGGCTCTCTTCCTGGACCCTGCCAATTGGAATTCATTAGCTGACTGAATCTGTAAAATACTTTCCCTGCCTGATCAGGTGGGATAGGCTGATGTAATGGGTTGAAGACAGTTCTCTACAACCCAGTCCGTTGTCCTGAAGGGCTTTAATGTTCATAACTTACATCTTGAAGTGGACCCAGAAGCAAACTGCCACACAAGGTGGATCATACAGTAGTGGCATTACATGGGCTGCTCTTTGGATACCTAAGATTGCCTGTGCAGCCGCATTCTATACCACCTGAAGGTTCCAGAAACTTTTCAAGGATATCACCACGTAGAACATTTTGCAGGCGTCGAAATGGGAGATGACCAGGCCATGAGTCATATGTTAAGACTTCAACAAACAGGATATGGATCAGGGTCATCCAAAAATTCTTTTAAATAATTTCCACAACAGCAGGGATTCCCTGTGTGATCAACAGTATACATATTTGTAAAATAGAAAAAAAATGCTTTTTAAAAAGGAATTCCTAAACTGATTGATAAATATCTGTGAGTTTTCATGAGGGATACAGGTGTGCGTATAGTAGGAAGTTAAATCCATAAAGAGGGATTATCTAAAGAAATGTGAAATAAACCTTTCTTTCTATATATGCATTTGTGTGTGTGTTTGTTGTTACTGAAAGAAATTAAATGAAAAAGTGGCATATTACAAAGAAAAAGTCTTATTTCTATACATGTGTCCCATTGGCATTTCTAGATAATGGTAGTAATAGTAATTTTATGAGTATGCCTCCTAGAGCAGGAAATATAAAAATAATGGATAGCTCCAGTCTAGAAATTTATTTTGAGCAGTGCCTTTGGTCCAGAAGAAAGAGAAAAATAAAGTGATGGGGTGGTGGAGAGTGCCTGGAGAACATTCATACTATTTTGCCTTCAGATAAATTTAAAGGGGGTGCAGTGATCTAGTTGTTAAGACACTGGGCTTGTTGACTGGAAGATTGGCATTCTGAGACCCAAGCACCGCATGATGAGGTGAGTTCTCATTCTTGCCCCATTCCTGCCAACCTAGCAGTTCGAAAGCATGGAAATGCAAGTAGATAAATACCCATTTTGGTGGGTAGGTATAACTGCATTCTGTGCATCTCGGTGTATAGAAATGCTGGCCACATGATTACAGAAGCATCATCAGACCATGCTAGCTTCCTTAGCTAGGAAATGGAGATGAGCATTTAACCCTTAGACTGGGCAGGGGAAAGCTTACCTTTTTCTATTCTTTTTAAAAAAATCTGGTTATGCTTACCATTGCAGCTAAATGAACCAGCCCTCATTGTAACAGCCATTTTTTGACAGCGTTTGTAACAAGTTCTCCAAATGCAACTTACGTCCATTGTCTCAGAATTTGGGAACTTCTATATTAAAGACTGGGAAGAAAAGTATCTGTATAAGTGTATCAGTGCATGTCTAATCATCTTTATCTGTCCGTCCATCCATTCCTCCATCAGCTAGGTATATAATCTCAACTATTACATGTTGTGAGCATAGCAAATGGCCTTGAAGGTCCAGGCAAACAATCATACAAGTTGTAATGGTATGTGGGATTGACATTGGGAGGCAGGAGGAAAAGCCAAAGTCTAAATAACTAACCAACATGAGAAGCATCTGATAAGGGACACTCCCTAATTCTCTGGAAAAGAAAAGTAAAGAAGGGGAGAGGTGCTTCCAGACTTCAGATTCTGTTACTGTAAATTTACAATAAAGGAATATTAGTACTCGTGGTTTGTGCTTCCTGTCTGGATTACCTCGAAGGGCTGACACAAATGCAGCCCATTCCAAGAAACTAGTCTGAGTAAATGTCTCAGACAGACTTCTTCCTATTTCTCATGAAGGGAGGGGCAGGAAGCACATTCAGACTTGCAAGAGTCTCTTGTGGCACTGGTTTCTTAGTCTGGCCTACCTTATAGGACTGACATCCTAAGATATGGACTGACATCCACAGTTGTTAAAATGCGTACATTGCATGTATATAAAAACTCAAGTTTCTGGTATCACCACATACAGTAAATCTGAGAGAAAAACTCCAGCCTTAAAACTCTGGAGTATTGTTGTCAGATACCATATTTAACTGGGAGCTTAGAGGAGCTGAAAACCAATTCTCTCTGATAGGTAATGCATTAGACAGAACAAGAATCCGGTAAAAGGAAGGGCCATACATCCATGTGAGCCATTGATATATATCGCCCTCTACTTTTAATTCAAGAGATCTGTGAGTTCCACACTCCTAAGTGATGCAAATTAGTTGTGGCTTCTAGAGCTCCTGTAATATAGTTAAGGTTACTTGGCTGACGCTGCTAAAATCCAGATGGCAGCCAAGAGAGGCAGGAAATCCTAATTCTTTGCTGCCATCTAATAGCCATCTGGATTTTTGCCACCCAGACCTGACAGATGTTAGAGAGAAGGAAGAGAACAGACAGTTCCCCAAAGAAGCGTCTCTGCCATGAAAGATGCACATCAAGATGAAGAGGTTTGTTCAGTTTTTAAAAAAAATACCATTTCATGTTGGAGAAAAACTTTGGTTTAGGTTTGTGGTTGTTGATGTCAGTAAGTCAGTATGTAATTTTAGACTCTGAATTTAATGGTTTTAGGGAGGGAGGGAGAAGAAAGAGGCTTTTTGGACAGTACTGTGTATTATTTCACTTACCTCAAAATGGGGCAGGGCTGCACTGCTGTATTCAGAGGGCCTTTTTGGACTTCTTCTGAGGTTGAACTTTTGCTCTAAAGCTCAGCTTGGACAACCGTGCTGTTTAGGAAGCTGGGTTACCTGGCTCGCAACATAGGAAGTCATTGTAAAAATCAAAGACCATAAATAACTTCGTTTCTGAAAGCAAAAGCAAAAGAGGTTTGTGTGATCTTATGTCTATATAGGCAGTCATTATATTTTGAGAAAATTGCACTGAAATGATAAAGCCATATGTAGAAATTGGCTCTGCTGATCAAACAGGGAATCTTTCTCACCAAGAGACATTGTACAAGAATGATGATGTTTCCTCAGCAAAATCAATAGTTTTCTTTTTGGATCAGGCAGGATTGAAAAGAGCAAAAGCAGCTCAAAATCAATTCAGATTGGCAGTCTTCCGTACTTTCACACATCACAAGTACACTATCCTGGAAGATTACTGTTGTTTTTTTAAAAAATCATGACTGCATCCCTACTCAGCTGGTGGAAGAAAACTTTCAAGAGGTTAATTTATTTGTTAGATTTTTAGAATAAAATAATAATTTATGACATGAACTGGTCTTGGCTGTTCCAGTAGTAATGGGCACACAGGGTGCAATACCAACAAATCTTGGATGGCACTTAGAAAAATCTGCACATTGACAAAGATTTCCGTCTCTCAATTACAAAAGGCCACACTGCTTGGATCTGCACATTTACTATGCTAATACCTTATGACATCCTTGGGGAGAACTCAGTGTGTATGAAGGCCAACACCAGCTAAAGAACTGGCAGCTATGCTTTCCCATAGCATAGTTAATAATAATTTTATTTATTATCATTGTAGCCTGCTATAGGAGTTCAAGGCACTATATAAATAACATTCCCTCCACCCATCTCAACAACCTTGTGAGATGAGTGGGCTGAGAGAGAGTGAGAAGTCCAAAGTCACCCATAGACACTCCATAGCAATGGGTGGATTTGTACCTGGGTCTTCTACCCACTCCAGCATCTTAACTACTAAATCACACTGAAAGGAAAAAGGATGGCTGTTAGGATATGATGTTAGCCTAACAAGTTGTCCAGGCAATATATGTGTTCTGTGACTTTAACAGGAAGGTGTACTG
>JANHZT010002186.1:150131-164403 GCA_032468215.1 Stegonotus admiraltiensis | reverse complement strand
AGCTCTGTCTCCCTAACCCTAACCAGAGGAAATGATGGGGACCGGCTGCACATGCGTTTAAATATTTTCAGGGAGGGCTTATTTGAAGGGGGGGGGCTTATTTTAGTGCATATGCACAAAAGCCTGATTGGGCTTACTATCAGGGGATGTTTTATTTTCAGGGAAACAGGGTATCTATCTATGTCATCCATCTGCAGTGGTTAAGATGCTAGCTCATGAGCAGGAAAACCAGGTCCTTGTCATCCCTTAGGCACAGAAACCAAATTGGTGATTTTGGTCCACTTTATTTCTTTTGGCATTAGACTGGTAAATCAAAAAATAACTACCTATCAACCTGCCCGTGACCATTATGGTAGCTCATGTTTCATAACTTTCAAGTGGAGGCCTTTATCCTGCAATAGATAGATTCAGGATGATAATGACGATGGTATCTATTTACGATAAATATCTATTCATGGTAAATACTATACCAATTCATGATAAATAACTATACATTACTGTTTATATATATATGACTGACCTTGCTAAGCTTTTATTACTTTGACAATATAGTTGATAAGCCACTCCGATTGAAACAGCCATTTTCCAGTCTCCAAGTTTCTGGGCTAACCACACAGCTTCTGGAATTAGTCCACTGATGAGCAACAAATCAAGAGTATATTCTACAGTCCAAGTACAAGACAGGCCATGATCCCTAACTGCTTCAGTGACTCCGGAATGTTGCAGAGGAATAATACGAAGGCACCCGTCTATAATTAAAAAAAACTAGTTGTCGTGAGTTTATTTTGTTATTAAATGGCTCAATGGCCAATCCTTTGCAAGCTTACTTAAAAGTAAGACCAAGTGAGTTCTGAGCCTGTTTTCCCAGAAATTTAGACCAGCAGCTACAATTTTCAGTTCTGTAAGAACAGAACCTGTCACATTGGATGCATTTTATGGGAAGGACATTTTTCATTTAGAGAAATGGCAGAGACAACTATTATGCCATTCGTTGACTTACAAGAGAAAAGGAGCAGCAGCTAGACTAGATAAATTATATGTTAGGAAATAATAACAAAATACTATCCAATATCCAATAATATCCAAGTTTTGTGCATTTCTATAGGGCAGGAGATTACCTCTCAATACAGCTCTGTCACTATAGCAGTAAACAAGCATATGAAACAATATCAAAAGGTACCTGGCTGGATATGAAGTGGCGGTAAGATACCAACACTGTGGGGAGGAAGTATATAAATTGGCTCATTAGTGAAGTAGGCTGCCATGAATCGGGCCAAAGACTGAACCACTGCCAGAGCAGCTTCAGTGTGAATATCTTTTATCCATTCAGCATCTAAAATGAAAATTCAAAAACGTCTGAGGTAACTGAATGAAGTAAAATGCTCAAAATAAAGTTATTACTGTTCAGCATGTAAGAATTCCTTGGTCTTTCAGAAACAAAATCCAAAGACTGCAATCTTATACTAATATGTCTTACTGATCTTAGTGGAACTTACTTCAAATAGAAATAATAACAAAAGTAACAATAAATGATTTGATGTAAGTGCTGCCCAACTCCAGAACAATTCTGGGCAGCTCACAATAGAAAAATCAAGTACACAATGAGTAAGAAAAGAAACAGAGTAAAAACAAGTAAAAATAAAGTTCAAAACTGTGAATTCACCCAACGTCACAAATATATACATCCTACAAGGGGTTCCAGCCAAGGGCATGTGAGAACAGCCAGGATTTTTAAGACCTTCTGAAATGTCATCATCCCGCAGAGGACAGGTGCTGCTGGGATAGGACTATAACTGAACTCCCAAAATAGCGACATGCAAAATATTTTGAAGCGAACCATTTTAAATTTCAAATTTCACCTTTTTGTGATGCAAGACAATCAGTGTGCTTTAGAGAAAAAAGAGTTGGAGCAGGTACGCTGATAGTTATCACAAGATAATAGCCATTTAAGTTTTGAAAACACTGTACAAGTAGTCCTCGGCTTACAACAGTTTCTTTAGTGACCATTCGAAGTTACAACAGCACTGAAAAAAGTGACTTATGACCATTTTTTCACACTTATGACCATTGCAGCATCCCCACGTTCATGTGACTTACATTTGGATGCTGGACAGCTGGTTCATATTTATGATGGTTGCAATGTCCTGGGGTCATGTAATCCCCTTTTGCGACCTTCTGACAAGCAAAAACAATGGGGAAGGCAGATTCACTTAACAACCGTGTTACTAATTTAACAGCTTTAGTGATTCACTTAACAAATGTGGCCAGAAAAGTCATAAAACAGGGCAAAACTCACTTAACAAATTTCTGACTTAACAACATAAACCTTGGGGTCCCTTGTGCCTGTAAATTGAGGACTACCTGTATTCTTAAGCCAGATTTGGAAGGGAATTTTTGGGAGATTTGGGAGGGGAAAAAAGAGTTTAAAAGCAAGAAAATAAAAATGCATAATATAATTCAAAGCAATGTTCTATTATCCATAAAGAAATGATGAACAACTTTAGTTTATAACACTGTAATAAAAATAACAAATCTGCAACATATCATGTTAAATATACTTAGTGATGACTCATTCAGTGAATGTTCATAATTAGATAGCGCTGAACTACTTATGGATGGTCCTTGAAGTTACAACTATCATAGTGTCTCAGTCACATGATTGCAATTTGGGTGCTTGGCAACTGGTTCGTAATTATGACTGTTGCAGTTGTATCCTCAACGGAAAACTACTTGTATTATTATATGTAACTTGAGTAATGAAAGAAGAATTCTACATTTACATACCTGTCATAGCATCTCGGCTTCTTACAGAAATTTGGTTTCGTTTTAGAAGTTCATATACCAGATGATCACACAGACCCTGAGCCTCACGTATATTATAATGATACAGATGGCAATATAAAATAGCAAGATAATATCGAGTTTGAAGAAAGGTTATTCTCTTTCCTCCTATATTTAGAAAGAAAAATAATTGGACAAAAGCTGAAAACATAAATCCTAGTTGTATAAAAATAAACCCTATCAGTGGTGGGTTGCTCCTGGTTCGGTCCGGTTCTATAGAAGTGGTAGTAACACTGGCGGGAGGCTCTGCCCACCTGCCACGACATCATCATGGGTGATCTGTGCATGCGCAGAAGCACGCACACATGCACGCTCCTGCTGCAAATCGGTAGTAAAGGTAAGTGGAACCCACCCCTGAATCCTATGCATATACAAGCGCAAATCTAGCTCTTCGATCCATATTCATAAGTGAAAATAGGAATACATGATGCAAATACATTTGCAAATACATTTGCAATACATTTGCAATACAGTACAATACATTTCATTTGAATCATTTGAGTAAACAATAATTTAAACAAGATTAACTGAATGATTTTTCAACTTCAGTTTTTTAACAGCATTATTGCAAAGAGAAATTAACATAGGCAAACTCTTTTGAATCCCTGTGTGATAGTTTATTACAATTAAGCTTAACTTTTAATAATTGTAATAATCTTATTTTTACTTCTGGCTTTTTCTTAGCTGCACCAATTGCTGTACTACTAAATTCTCTGTGTCTGCATATATCGAATAACAAAAGCGTGAGGCAGTTTTAGAAACCTCCCATTCAGATATGTACATGAATTACCTTTATTTCTATTTCATACAATCTTTCTCTCTCCCCATGTTTCCCCAGGTAATCCCAAACCCATTTAGGATAGGAATGTTGTGGTGGAACTCTACCTTTATCTCCAAATAACATAATTACTACTTTAAGAGGCTATATAGGCAGAGTATGAAAGACAGATTAAAGAGAAAATGGTGTGGTAGGTTGACAAGCACGTAACTATTCTGTGGAAGAGGACACAAAATTGCTATGGGGATGATAGGAGAGTGAAAAGGAATTCTAAGGGGTGATAGTTTAGGAAGCATCACACATAAGTACTTAAGGTCTACATGCTGTAAGATTATTAGCTGCAACTATGCCATACTGACAATTATACTTTTATCTTGCCTCGCTATGCTGGATACAGGCCTATTGTGGAACAGGAGCACGATGAAAGGGCCAGATTGAAACTTGAAATAAAAAGAAACACCAAATTATTAGCTAATATACAATAGCAGATGAATTGCACTGAAGGGTACTGAAGGAATTTCTTGAAGCTCAGTTATGCTCACACCTTAAGATGCAGGTAGTCCTTGCTTTAACTATGTTAATTGAAATTGGCAACTCTTTTTGCCTTATTCCTTTTGTGCAATATCACCTTTTTAGAGTATAAATAGAAAGAACTGCATTGGTTTACCATCACTGAATTTATATATACTTCCAAGGTAAAGAGAAGGGGCGTTGGTCCTACCTGAGATGCACCTTCTCGTTGGGTGGAGACAGCAGCCAGCATGGGTTGTACCCGCCCGTTCAGACCAATGGACTGAGTCTGTCAAGTTGCTAAGTCCTGCCCATGTTGCCGGGCAGACCCAGCTTTTGGCAAAGGACCTAAGTAGACAGACTTGGCGTGTGGGAGAACAAGAAAAGGTAAGTAAGAGCGAAAGAGAGGCCAGACTGGCAAAGGGAGGGTCTGGCTGCTGTCTCCACCCAACGAGAAGGTGCGTCTCAGGTAGGACCAATGCCCCTTCTCCATTGTGGGTGGAGACAGTAGCCAGCATAGGACATACCCAAGTTCAGTGCCCCTAAATACGGGAGGGACCAGGCTGGTCCGAATAACCCTCCCCAGGGAGAACCTGTTGCAAAACCCGGCGCCCAAATGCGGCATCTGCCGAAGCAAATTTGTCCAGTTGGTAATGCTGGATGAAGGGAGATGGTGATGTCCACGTAGCCGCACGGCAAATTTCTAGCAAGGAGGCCTGAGTGGCCCAAGCCGCTGATGTTGCCGCACTGTGGGTCGAATGCGCCATCACACGAGATGGCCTCGGTAAGGAATATAGTTCGTAAGCAGTAGCAATAGTTTGTCGGATCCAGCAACCAATGGTAGATGAGGACACCTTGCAACCCAGAGATACTGGTAAGAAGGAAACAAAGAAGGATTCAGTCTTGCAGAAAGAGGCCATACGCTTGAGGTACACCTGGAGAGCCCTCCTGACATCCAGAGTGTGCCACCTGCGTTCCAGAGGATGGACCAGATGAGGGCAGAAGTTTGGAAGGATGAGTTCTTGCATGCGATGGAATGGCATGTTGATCTTTGGCACAAAGGTAGGGTCCAAGCAAAGAACCACACAATCGGAATGAAATACACAGAGATCGCTATGAACCAAGAGGGCAGCAATCTCTGATATGCGACGAGCCGAAGTGATGGCCACCAAAAAGGCCACCTTACATGAAAGGAGCTGGAGACTCAATGTCCGCAAGGGCTCGTACGGAGGACCAGTAAGCGAATTCAACACAATGGAGAGGTCCCAAATCGGGTAGCGATGCAGAACCGGGGGACATAGATTCGTTGCTCTGCGGAGAAAATGACGGATGAGAGGGTGTTGTGCCAAAGAAGACAATGAGCCGCAGGTGAGTATTGATGAGACAGCCACCACTTGTCACCATAAAGTGTTGGGAGAAAGGCCTTTAGCGAGTCCCTCCTGGAGAAAGACCAAAATGTCCACTATTGAGGCAGACAGTGCCCGAACTCCTCCCCTATCACACCATTCACAAAAGGCCCGGCAGGTGGCTGAGTAAATACAGTCCGTAGACGGATGCTGTGAAGCTTGAATTGTGTGGACCACATCTAGAGGGATGTTAACAGCCGTTAACAGGCACCGCTCAACCACCAAGCGGTCAGATTGAGCCACGGCAGGTCAGGGTGTTGAAGGTCCCCTTGAGTTAGTGAGTTCAGCATCTGTGGAATGTGCCATGGAGGGGCGACAGACAAGGAGACTAGGTCCGCAAACCAAAGCCTCTGAGGCCAGTGAGGGGCCAGAAGGATCACCTCCGCTTGTTTGAGTAGCAGCTTGCGGATCACCTTGGACAGGAGGGAGATCAGTGGGAACCCATACAGGAGCCCCATTGGCCAAGGGGACTGGAGGGCGTCAACGGCCACCACCCCAGGAGACAGATAGCGAGCGTAGAACCGAGGAAGCTGAGAGTTGGCCTGAGTTGCAAACAGATCGGCCTCCGGAATCCCGAAGTGGTCTGTCAGATCCCTGAAGATCCACGGGTGAAGGCGCCATTCCGCATGATCTACTTGCTGGTGGCTCAACCAATCTGCCTGAACATTGGCAGTGCCTGATATGTGCTCTGCCTTGAGCGATGCCAGATGACGTTCCGCCCAAAGTCCCAACTTCATGGCCACTGCCATCAGAGCCTTGGATCATGTGCCGCCGAGGCGGTTTATGTGCGCCTTTGCAGTGATGTTGTCCGTGAGGACTAAGATGTGGGAGCTGGACACAAGATGGCGAAAGGACCTCAGAGCTAGGAACACCGCCTGCAACTCCAACCAGTTGATCGGCCTGTGAGTGTCATTGGTGGACCACCGGGCTTGGGCCATCTGACCCTGACAATGGGCCCCCCAGCTGTGAAGACTGGCATCTGTTGTCACCACTATTCTCTGTGGATCAAAGAAAAAACATCCAGCTGAAATGGCCGGAGATCGCCACCATCGGAGAGACCTGCGCACGTGTTGAGGAAGAGGGATCTTGAAGGAAGAAGTCCCATTGCCCACTTTCTGCAAAGGCAGAAGGAACCACTGAAGGTCCCGGGAGTGGAGTTGGGCCCAAGGGACAATGGAGATGGCGGAGATAATCTTCCCCAAAAGTTGTTAAGGAGAAAGGGGGAGACAGTACGGCAACCCTCTACCTTAGCCACCGATGATCTCAAGCTCTCCTGCCTCTCCTGTGATAGATAGACCCTCCCAGCTACAGAATCTATCAATGCCCCTAAATGAACCAAACGGGGCGAAGGAATCAGGTGGCTCTTCTCCGTATTGATGGATAAGCCATGGGAGGACAAAATTTGGAGCATGGTCTGCAAGTCAGCCAACGCCTGCCGTGGGGAAGATGACAAAATAAGGATGTCATCCAGGTAACACTGGATGCAGATGGACCTGGCCCTAAGGGAAGCAGCCAAAACCGCTAGGACCTTAGTAAAGTTCCGGGGAGCAGAAGAGAGGCCAAAGGGAAGGGCTCTATATTGGTAATGTGATCCCCCATAGTAAAATCTAAGGAACCTCCTGTGAGAAGGGAGGATGGGAATGTGGAGATAGGCCTCCGTGAGGTCTACTGAAGAGAGGAGATCGCCCCTCCGAACACCATCGAGAATTGATTTTAGAGACTGCATTTTGAATTTCCGGTATAAGACATACCGATTCAAACGTTTCAGGTCCAGAATAGGCCTCCACCCCCCCAATGACTTGGGTACAAGAAACACCCGGGAATAAAACCCCATCCCCTTCTGATCCTCAGGAACTCTTTGGATAGCCCTGATGGTGAGGAGATGATGCACCGCTGAGTCCATAAGGGACCTTTTTGTGGGATTTCTAGAAAGTGGACAGCAGACGAAAGATATCGGAGGAGGGGAGACGAACTCTATGGCCAACCCAGATCTTAAAGTGGCCAAGACCCATTTATCGGATGTAGAATCTTCCCAAAGGCTGGCAAAGAGAGCAAATCTGCCACCTATTGGGGGGTCTGGAATGCAGTTAACGACGGCGTCGGAAAGAGCGACCCCCTCCCCCATGAAAGGGCCATTTGGACATAAAGGGTCTACCTCTGGAAGCCCGGTCATGGGGAGTACGCTGCCTGGAGTTAAAACTGCCCTGTGGTCTAGCAGAAGCAGAAGCGCTCCCAGGCGCAGATTTTCGATGCCACCAAGGCAGCCCTGCTTGGAGGCCAGTGTTGGGCCACCAGAGTTTGTTGCACCGTCATAGCGATGATGTGCTGAAGCTGCTCTGGAGAGAAGAAAGCGGCAGGTTGACTAGCACCAGCATTGGGGCAGGCAGGAGGTGGAGTGGGAGCCGGAGCAGATGAAGCTGGTAGTGCGGTATCACCTCCTATGTCAGCGGCTGGGCTGGGAGCAGAACCCCACAGGGTGTCAGGGTAGATAACCACCGGGCAATCGTTGAGGGAAGCCCGGTCCGAAGGAGCTGCTGCCAAAGACCCAGATGCGTCCAGAATGGGGGCCGACTCCCCATCCTTGGGGGGAGAACGATGCACGCTGGCCTTGTCACCGATCTTCCTGAGGACTTTGTCTTGGCGCAGTTCCAAGGGAGGAAGAGGAGTGACTGACAGACCGATGATGGGGTCAAGCACTAGAGCCACCGGTAGGTCTCACAGAACCAGTTGTGGCCAAGGCATCCCTCTTTCGCGAACTGCCAGGTCTCCTGCCATGTTTAGACTTGTGCAGACTCTTAGGCATGATGAGTAGAGAACAAAAAACCAGGCCAAGGCAGGTAAATGCCAGAAGTGGCCACAAGGTGGCACAGACACGAGTCTGGAGGCCCTGATACTGACGAAAGGGAGCGCAAACACTCCATAACAGCACAGTCAATAAGAGCAAAATTATGTCATGTGTCATAAATTGTAGGAAAGGTGAAAAAAATGAAAAGAAATAGCTTACATAGAATGCTTAAAACAGTTGAGCTACAGACTAAATATAGTTTATGTCTCTTTGATTAATTACACACATATGAGACTTTTCAACAATACTATGGATAAAACTATATGAATCCTGAAGTGATGCTATTAATATATAGCTGGGATATTATGAAGAATTGAATAAAAGTCAAAACTGTAATCTTTAGTCATTAATTCAACCTGCAATAAGAAGATTCATGAATTTTGGAAACTGATAACTAACATGTTGTACTTATATCATCTGTAGTGTTGTAAACCTATAACCCAGCTTTATACAGTAATTCCATGCTATACATACCACATTTCAATGGGATACATTTACAGATGCAACATTTTTCTTCATTGAAGGAAATGATGGTGTGCCCCCCCCCCCAAATATGTTTCGATCTAGCCCATTTGGACAATTATAAAGGCACTAGGAAGTATTATCTATTGGATGACGCAGTATTATCAATATGCTGAGTGTACCTAACCACACATAGGACATCATTATGGCAGTAAAAATCTTATCCCATTGTGTGGAGGATCTACAGGGCCTGGGTGGGAAAACAGATTGAAGTTAAACCTAAGCAAGATAAAATTACTATTCATTTATCAAGTCTCTGACATTTGCAGTGACACAGAAAAAACTCTGATAGATCTGTTACAGATCTGTGACTTTTGATCTCCTAAATTCAAGGTTACTACAGGATACTTTATACCCAGCTTCAGATGGTGCTTCAGTTGTGACCCTATTTGGAGTGAAAGGCTCTCTCATTATTCTAAGTAGTGTTGACATTTACGAGAGCCTCTCATTCCAAGTAGGGGCATACCTGGAGCACCAGCTGAAGGTGGGCATAGGGCATCCTGTAGTAGCCTTGAATGTAGGATATCAAAGATGTCCTCACTACTTAGTTGGACTACTGCAAATGGGTATGTGATTAAAGACCATTTGAAAGCTGCAATTGGTACAAAAAATAATGACCTGTATCTTGACTAGTCTTGAAGCAAAATACACCTCTGTGGTAGCCCTGAACTGGTTACCAATAGATTTCCAGATGCACAAATGAGCTAACATATAATAAAGGCTATTTCCAGCAATGCTCTGCCTCTAAAAAGCAAATGTCTCTTAACAATAAAACAAGAAACCTCACACAATAAAATTTAAGCTCATTTTTGCACTCTTTCCAGAGTCTTTACATTTTATAATATGATGACCAAAATTGGATGTGTGGTCTTACTAAGGCTTTATAATGTGATACCAATACTTCATGTGATCCTGATTTTATTCCTCTGTTAATGAAACCTAGGATTGTGCTAACTTTTTTGGCTGCTGCCACATACTGCTGGCTCATATTTAAGTGATTGTCCACTAGGTCTCCAAAATCCCTCTCCCTCAACGTGATATTGAGCCAGGTTTCACCTAATCTGGTCCCAAGATCCCTATAATAAACCAGAGCTTTAGGATTTTCCACCCCATAATTCAAATTCCTTATAAACGACATTCTTGTATTGTTCTCTGTTCCATAAGCTGAAACCCAACAATAATTTCAACAAAGAGTGATCTGTGACCTTCCCACCAAAATGGTACCTATTTAACTACTTGCATTTACATGTTTTCAAACTCCTAGGTTTTAGGAGCTGGAGCAAATAATGGGAGAACACCCCATCATGTGGTGCTTCCATCATGCCCCCTTTTCTTGTTTTTAATATATGTTCTTAAGCCAATAGCAACTAGAACATATATTTATGATAAGGACATTAAATCTTTTTCACAAGATATCCATAGTGGGTGGTCTATATTCTCACAAAGTCTAGAGCCATGATGGCGAACCTAGAGTGGCACCTGGAGTCATATCTGAAGGCACACGAGCCGCCTTGAGTCTTCGGAGAAAGGCAGCATACAAATTGAACAAATAAATAAAATAAATAAATAAATAAATTACCCTAGCTCAGCTCCAGTGCACATGTGCATGCTGGTCAGCTGATTTTTGGCTGCCCCTCCTGTCCCAGGAGTTTCCACGCAGCCCGTTTTGGATGCCAGGTAAGTACAGGGCTCATGCGGAGGCTCTGGGAGGGCATTTTCTGCCTCGGGGGGGGGAGGCCATTTTTGCCCTCTCCAGGCTCCAAGAAAGCTTCTGGAGCCTGGGGAGGGTGAAAACCAAGCTTGCCAGGCCCACTGGAAGTTGGGAAATGGGCTGTTTCCAGCCTCTGGAGGCTTCAGAGAGGCCTGCTGGCCCAAAACAGGGTGCGAGGCGTTGTGCACGCAGGGGGGAGGTGCAGGGGGCATTGAATTACACGTCTGGGCACATGGGCATGCAACCCCCTGCACTCCCCCCCCACTTTTGGCACGCAATGGCAAAAAAGTTAGTCATCACTGGTCTAGGTAAATTGTTGATTTTTTTTAATTCCATATTTAGCTTCATTCTCATATAGCTGCCATTTACCCTTTACAGTTAAAGTCTAGATTAGGCCCTTTAAATCTACATATTAAATCTTAAAATACAGTAAGGAAAGGGAAAGCTAAGTTTGATTTTTAATTCTTTAGCAAATTGATTAAAAGTAGATCAAAGAAAGAAGGAATGAAGGGGTAAACTGAAATACTATACAGTAGAGATATCAACATCTAAGATACTTTAGATGATGCCATGATTTACAAGAATGTCTAGTACTAGATAATAAATTAGAACACTACTCCAGTCCTTTCTAAGTCATAAGGCTACAAGAATAATGGACTATCACAGAAATATTGCAAAGAACAGAATAAGCATTAGCAAAGGTTCTAACCAAGCTATATTTGCAAATTGGCAACAGATCAGAAAAAGTCAGTCTAATTCTGATAGTAAAAATGGGCTTGACAGAAAGCTTAAGTATCAAACAATGCCCATAATTTCATGAGCTTGAAAATTGATGCTTCCAACACATATTAAAGCATATATGGAAAAATAATGCATGGTGTTTAAACTGGTTTTAGAAAAGGCCAAAGAACATGATGCATTATTGCAGATACATACTAGATATTTGAAAACGTCAAAGAATACAAAAAGGAAATCAACATATGCTTCACTGACTATAGAAGACCTTCAACTATGTCAATTATGCCAAGCTATGATAAATGGGAAATCCCAGTCAACAAACCAAAATGCAAGTATTTATTTATTTTATTTTCATTTTAATTTATATGCCGCCCTTCTCCGGAGACTCAGGGCGGCTTACAATGCGTTAAGCAATAGCCTTCATACTTTTGTACATTTTATACAAAACAGTATAAAACAGAAAACAGTATAAGTAGAAAACAGTTCCAGGTTGGCAAAGAAGGGAGACAAGGTTATATACTCTCCTTTTATTTATTCAACATATATTCAGAATATAGATTAACAGAAACTGGATTGGAAGGAGATAAACTTGGTTTTAAAACTGTGGAGAGAAGCATTAACAATTTGTGCTGACAGCACTCCTCTAATAGCTTAAAATGGAAAGACAATGGAAAATTGTAAGTTGTAGTAATAAAAGTGAATGAGCATAGTGAAAAAGGACTACAATTAAATATAAAGAAGACCAATATAATGATAACAGTACAGTAACCAGCCTTAGAACTGAGAATGAAAAATCTTGGTGGTAGATAATTTCTGCCTTTTAGAGTCAACCATCAAGAGAACAAGCAGTCAAGAAATATTCTGCAGAAATAGCATTTGGTAGTGTAGTCATGAAAGCCTTTGAAAAGATATTCAGATGCCAAGATGCATCCACTGTATACTAGAAGAGTTCCAAGCCCTTCAAGCAATTAAATTCTTACAGTACTCTGTGAAACAAAGTTGTCTTTGAAAGAGGAGGTTTAGAAAGAGTACTGATGATTTTGAACTTTGGCACTAGAGAAGACTCATGGGAATATCATGGACAACCAAGAAAACAAAGAAATGGAACATAGAACAAATCAGAATTCTCAGCTGGGCAGAAATTACCAGACTCAGATTATCCTACTTTGGACATGTTGCATGTATAACCAGCTCTCAGGAGAAGTCTATAATTGTAGAGTATGGAAGAAGAGGATAACCGGCAGCAAGGTGGATTTAGTTAAAATGGCAATGTGTGCACCACTGGAAAACTTGAAGCACCAGATTAAGGACAGATTATTATGGAAAAAATATATCAGCAATGATTTTATGGCCCACAATAAATCACACAGAGACACACACTGAGACACTCTAATACATCCTATATACTGTAGAACAGCCATCTGGCCTAGAAACTATTTTTCTATTTTCATAAGTCTAATATATCAGTTATTAATAGACGAGAGTATTTGTAGCTCAGGGTTGAACTATAGGTCTTTGATAAACTCTGAGCTTGGTGGTTTTTCAAGAAAACAACTGCAAGAGAGACCAAGGACGCCCATATCAATCATTTTTTTGAAGAACTAACATTGTAGTTAAATAAACTGCTTAATCATACTCTATATAATCTTTGAAAAAATATATTATTTCAGAATGATTGAGTTCTCCCTCACTTTGTCCATTAACTCATTATAGTAAAGTCAAATATATAATTCCTTTTTATTAAATCAGAATCCTGATATACTCTGTATTGACATGGAGTTGAAAAAAGTGTGCATTCTTGCAGTTAGAGGCTACTGAATTAAATTCACACATGTAAATTTGTTACATGTTTATGGAATTTAACAAACACTTGGTTAAAATATTTATTAGATATTTATTTATCTAGGAAATTTATTTTAAAACAAAAAAGATTTGCAAATTTCCTATGTAAGACATATGGGCAATGTTAAGTATGGTCATAATCAATACTTGCAATAAGTTTTTTAGAACATGTAATAATTAATATTAAAAGACATGCCCTTCTAATCATCTATTGTTTCCATTATTCATTTTGAAAACTTCATGATCAAACTTACTATGTGTTTCCACTATTGTACATTTAATCACTCCACATTGCAAGTTGTATTGAAATAATCTATTTAAACAGGTTCAACTCTAGAGAATTTTTATATATATTACATATATTTCTCCCTGAGAAAATAAAAAACGTCTTATATTTCCTGCACAATATTCTGCCTATAAACATCTGATAATTTTCTTGTTGCATTTACAACATTCACACATTTCTGATTGCAAGCCCAAATGTTCTGTTTCTTTCAACTAGCCTTCTTGACCACATAACTTTAATGTACAATTTTCACAAAAGCTGACTGACCAGCCCAGCATCCTCCTCACAGCAATTTTATTATCTTCCTACTGAGCAGTTGGAGCAGGCTTTTAAAGTGTACTCTTAGCTGGTACACCACTGCTTCCAGATGGGCAAAATTATCTACTTATCTTTGTCCATGCATTCTCTATTCCGTAAGGGATTTTACCTTCCCCACACTTATGGGCACAGCTTTGTTAAAGTGTGATCATGCATCTGTCTTACACAAATACAAAAGAGCTACTGATCAAGGCACAGAGTTTTACAGAGAAGCAGATTAGGAATGCCACTGTGCTAATAATCTAACTTCAAGAGACCAGTTGTGTATACGAATAGCTGTGGTGCTTTTGCTGTTGAGAGTCTGAATGTTAATACGTGAAAAGTATTATATGAAGTGATTCATTGAGATAGTGCTAGGATTTTCTCACTTCTCACCATACAATGTATGTAATTTCTGAAGTTTTTTTTTCATTTTTATTAACTTCTTTTGTTATTTATCAAGCAATAATTCTGCTTCATTTGAAATGAGATAGGA
>JANHZT010002186.1:137822-150031 GCA_032468215.1 Stegonotus admiraltiensis | reverse complement strand
GGTGCGTCTCAGGTAGGACCAATGCCCCTTCTCCATTGTGGGTGGAGACAGCAGCCAGCATGGAACATACCCAAGTTCAGTGTCCCTAAACACGGGGGGGACCAGGCTGGTCCGAAGAACCCTCCCCAGGGAGAACCCGCTGCAAAACCAGACGGCCAAACGCAGCATCTGCCGAAGCGAATTTGTCCAACTTATAATGACGGATAAAGGGAGAAGGCGATGTCCACGTAGCCACCCGGCAGATCTCAAAAAAGGAAGCCTGTGCGTCCCAAGCCACCGATGTTGCCGCACTGCGAGTTGAATGCGCCGTCAGACGAGGCGGCCGTGGTAAGGAGCGTAGTTCATAGGCAGAAGCAATAGTGTGCCATATCCAGCGGCCAATGGTAGAAGAGGACACCTTTCCACCCAGAGAGACTGGCAAGAAGGACACAAAGAAATATTCTGTCTTGCGGATAGAAGCCGTCCGCTTGAGGTACACACGAAGAGCCCTCCTGACGTCCAGAGTGTGCCACTTGCATTCCAGAGGATGGACTGGATGTGGACAGAAGTTCGGGAGGATAAGTTCTTGCATGCGATGGAATGGCGTGTTGATCTTTGGCATGAAGGTAGGGCCCAAACAAAGAACCACGCGATCGGCATGAAAGACACAAAGGTCGCTACGAGTAGAGAGGGCGGCAATCTCCGAAATGCGGCGCGCTGAAGTGACGGCCACCAAAAAGGCGACTTTATACAATAGAAGCCGGAGACTCGTTGGTCGTAAGGGCTCGTACGGAGGCCCCGTGAGCGAATCCAACACCACAGTGAGATCCCAGGTGGGGTAGTGATGCAACACCGGAGGACATAGATTAGTGGCCCCACGGAGGAACCGACGGATGAGAGGGTGATGTGCCAAGGAAGGCAGAGACCCGCAGGTGAGTATTGTCGAGATAGCCGCTACTTGCTGCCGCAAGGTGTTGGGAGAAAGACCCTTGGAGAGACCTTCCCGGAGAAAGACCATAATGTTCACTATCGAGGCATGCAGCGCCCGAACTCCCTGCCGCTCACACCAGTCACAAAAGGCACGCCAGGTAGCCGAATAAATACGGTTCGTAGACGGCCGCCGTGCAGCTTGGAGAATGTGGACCATGTCCAGAGGAACATTAATGTCCATTAACAGGCGCCGCTCAACCACCAAGCGGTCAGACTGAGTCATGGCAGATCGGGATGGTGAAGAGCACCCTGAGTCAGCGAGTCCGGTCGCTGCGGAATACGCCACGGAGGGGCGACAGACAAGGAGACCAGGTCTGCAAACCAAGGCCTCCATGGCCAGTGAGGAGCGAGAAGGATCACCTCCGCCCGCTCCAGCAACAGTTTCCGAATCACCTTGGACAGAAGGGAGATCGGTGGAAAAGCATATAGAAGCCCCGTTGGCCATGGGGACCGAAGAGCGTCGACGGCTGCCGCCCCGGGAGACGGATAGCGAGCGTAGAACTGAGGGAGCTGAGTGTTGGCCTTCATTGCAAAAAGTTCGGCCACCGGAACTCCGAAGTGGTGTATCAGGTCCCTGAAGATCAGCGGGTGGAGGTGCCATTCCGCATGATCCACCTGCTGACAGCTCAACCAATCTGCCTGAACATTGGCAGCGCCTGAAATGTGTTCCGCCCTGAGCGAGGCCAGATTGCGTTCCACCCAAAGCCCCAACCTCGTGGTCACTGTCATCAGAGACTTGCGCCGTGTGCCCCCGAGGCGGTTGATGTGCGCCTTTGCTGTGATGTTGTCCGTGAGGACTAGGACGTGGAAGCCGGACATGAGATGGCGAAAGGACCTCAGAGCTAGGAATACCGCCTGCAACGCCAACCAGTTGATTGGATGACGAGCGTCGCTGATGGACCACCGACCTTGAGCCATCTGACCCTGACAATGGGCCCCCCAGCCGAGAAGACTGGCATCTGATGTCACTACTATTCTCTGTGGATCGAAGAACAAACATCCCGCTGAAATGGCTGGAGATAGCTACCATCGGAGAGACCTGCGCACATACTGGGGAAGAGGAAGCTTGAGGGAGGAAGTTCCCTTGCCGGCTTTCTGCAAGGGCAGAAGGAACCACTGAAGATCCCGGGAGTGGAGTTGAGCCCAAGGGACAATGGAAATGGTGGAGACCATTTTCCCCAAAAGTTGCGATAGGACAAAGGGGGAGGCAGACCGGCCACCCAGTACCTTAGCCACTAATGATTTCAGGCTGTCCTGCCTCTCCTGTGACAGATAGACCCTCCCAGTCACGGAATCTATCAATGCCCCCAAATGGACCAAACGGGTAGAAGGAGTCAGATGGCTCTTCTCCGTATTAATAGAGAAGCCATGAGAGGTCAGAACCTGGAGAGTAGTCTGTAAATCAGCCAACGCCTGCTTTGGGGAAGAGGACAAAATGAGGATGTCATCCAGGTAACACTGGAGACGGATGGACCTGGCCCTAAGGGAAGCAGCCAAGGCCGCTAAGACCTTAGTAAAGGTCCGGGGAGCAGAGGAGAGGCCAAAGGGAAGGGCACAATATTGGTAATGGGAACCCCCATAATAGAAGCGAAGGAATCTCCTGTGAGAGGGGAGGATGGAAATGTGGAGATAGGCCTCCGTGAGGTCTATAGAGGAGAGGAGATCGCCCTCCCGAACACCGTCGAGGATTGATTTTAAGGACTGCATCTTGAATTTCCGGTATAAGATATACCGATTCAAACGTTTCAGGTCCAGAATAGGTCTCCACCCCCCCCCCCGATGACTTAGGTACAAGAAACACCTGGGAATAAAATCCTGTTCCCTTTTGGTCATCAGGAACCCGCTGGATAGCCCTGATGGAAAGGAGATGCTGAACCGCTGAGTCCATAAGGGACCTTTTTATGATATCTCTAGAAAGCGGACAGCAGACGAAAGACATCGGAGGAGGGGAGACGAATTCGATGGCCAACCCAGATCGTAAGGTGGACCAGACCCATTGATCAGACGTAGAACGTTCCCAAAGTTTGGCAAAGAGGGCCAATCTGCCACCTATTGGGGGGTCTGGGATGCAGTTAATGACGGTGCCTGAAAGAGCGACCTCCTCCCCCACGAAAAGGCCATTTAGACATAAAGGGTCTACCTCTGGAAGCACGGTCCTGGGAAGAACGCTGCCTGGAGTTAAACGTGCCCTGCGGCCTAGACAAAGCAAAGGAAGTGCTGGCCCCATCGAAACCCCGTGCTTGGGTACGGGATGGGTAGGGGAGAAAACGGGGCTCCCCTCTGCGGTAAACTGCAGGCAAGATCTTCCTTTTATCTTTAGTCTCCGTAAGGAAAGCCTCCAAGCCCTCGCCAAACAATTTTGAACCCCCAAAGGGAATAGATGCCAGACGCCACTTATGGTGGGCGTCGGCCTGCCAATGGCGGAGCCAGACCAAACGACGAGCCACCACCGAAGATGCCAGGGACCTGGCGGCAAAGCGAGCCGCGTTGAGGGTGGAATCAGCCGAGAATTGTATGGCCGCTATAATTTTATTCAAGTCCTGCTTCACCTGGACATCCTCCATCGTCAAGTTCTCCTGTAATTGGCGAAGCCACAGTAATGTGGCCCGGTTGAAGAAGGACGCTGTAGAAGCGGAACGGACGGCCCACGCAGCGTCCTGGAAAGCCCGTTGCAGGACTTGATCCGAGCACCGCTCGTCTGGCCTGAGACCTTCATCCGGATTTCCAGGGAGAGCGTTTGGGATCAGAGCCGCCACCGGAGCATCGATGGAAGGAACCTGGAGCAACGAGGCAAGTTCAGAAGTGACATTAAAGTTCTTCCTCTCGGTGGTAGACGGAGTTATAGCAGCCGCCGGAGAAAGCCACTGCTTTTTGATGACATCGAGAAACAGGGGCGGAGTAGGGATAGAGTCAACCACCGTAGATGGCATAGCGAAAAGTGGATCCAAGGCCCCTGCAGCTGCAGGTGTAGTCAGCTGCGCAGAAGGAGAGGGACCAAAGCCCGCAGTGTTCACCGCCTTGTACAACAGCGATTTAAATAGAGCCTGCAGAAAAAGACCTGTGAAAGCGGGCTGGTCCGGAGGGAGACCTTCGTCCTCAGAAAGGTCGAAGTCCTGAAGCTCCATGTCCTGCGATGAGGAACAGTGGGATCTTGTGGAAGAAACCGGAGAAACCGGCGCCGCCACCATGAGGGTGTCCTCTTGACAGGTCACCGAACGAGAAGTGCTGGCACCCGATGTCACCGAAGCTGACCTGCTGGAAGGCCGGTGCTGGGCTGCAAGAGTTTGTTGCACCGTAGCCGAGATGAGTTGCTGAATCTGCTCTGGTGACAAGAAAGTGGCCTGTTTATTCGCAACCGAGTCCAGGCCGGTAGGTGATGGAGTGGAAGCCGGAACAGATGGTGCTTGAAGGGCGGCATCACCTGTTAAATCAATGGCCGGAACAGGAACGGTACCCCACAGGGTGTCAGCATGGATAGCCACAGGGCAATCGTTGAGGGAAACTTGGTCAGACGAAGCTGGTGCCAGAGGCACGGTCGCTTCAGAATCAGGGGCCGCTTCTCCAATCTTGGGAAGAGAGCGATGGTCACTGGCTTTGGCACAGATCTTTTTTAAAACCTTGTCACGGCATAGTTCCGCCTTGGAGGAAGAGGAACGACTGTCAGACCGGTGATGAGGTCGTGTAGTGCCGCCGCTGGAAGGCCATGTAGAAGAACCAGTTGTGACCAAGGAATCCCTCTTTGGTGAACCTCCAGCCCTCCTCCCATGCTTAGTCTTATGCAAACTTTTAGGCATTGTGAGCAACCGATGGTAGTTGCTATATATGGCCACAAGAGGGCACAATGGTAAGACTGGAGACCTTGAAGTCAATAAAAGGGAGCGTAAAACTCCACGAAACAGCAAACCAGTAAGGCAAGAGGGAGAGGCAATCAGTTCTCAATCCCCAGCAGTAGCAGCAGCGCTCTGACGAAATGGTAAAAGGCGTGAACAGTGCCTGCAAGGGGAGCGCGCAACTCCACTAATCCGCCTTCCAACTTAGGAGCAGTCCAGAATGCCGTGGGGGGGGCGCTAGACCCCTTTAAGCACGAATCACGCTGCCAAGGTGAGTTGCTGGAGAGCGTGCAGGACGGGAGCGAAAAACTCCACTAGATAAATCGCTGCTCTGCCTGACCAATCAGCTGATATTTGGCCCGATATCCGTGCGAGAGCGAACTGTCTAATGGCCGCCGCCTCAGCAAATTTCAAAAGCACGGGAACGCACCAAGGCGGGAGCGTGACGCTCCACTAGAACGGCAGCGCCGGTCACTTTAAAATCAGCTGATGATCGCTGGTGGAGGAAAAACGCGGCTGGAGCCTCAGAAAGCCGATCGCCGTCACGTAGGTGAAAGAGTCAGATTTAGTGCGGCGTTTTTCGAAGCTTCGCTGATAAAATGGTGACTTGCAGTGGCGTGGGGGGGGCGCAAAGCTCCGCAGCCTTTCAATCAATGGCAAAAGTCCCAACGTAGGCAAAGGGAGAATCCCCCGTGGGGAGAGGAGCAGTCCAGACCCCAAATTGATAAGTCCAGGGGAATAAGGGGGAGGGAGAAACACCCTTAAAGGGGAAAAACCCAACCTGAGGCAATGTCCAACTGCAATAAAATGCCAGAACCCAAACTGACAAGCCCAGGGAACAATCTTATTGCAAAACGCCAGAAGCCAGAATCGTAGTTTAAACAACAGTCCAAGTCAATCAGGAAATCAGCAGAAGTAAAGGGAAAGGAAATAGACAGAAATTGCCAAAGGGCCAGAGAGTCAGTCCCACACGACCGTCCAGGCTAACAGACTGAGTCAAAAGCTGGGTCTGCCCGGCAATATGGGTGGGACTTAGCAACTTGACAGACTCAGTCCATTGGTCTGAACGGGCGGGTACAACCCATGATGGCTGCTGTCTCCACCCACAATGGAGAAAGATAGAAATGCTTTAAATTAGAGATGGACCACCTCTGCTCTTTTGTCCAATATCAAATGCCCTTTGAAAGTCTTAAGAGTAACCTTCCTTACAAACTGCTGCTTCGGATAGAAACAATCATCACAGAAAATGGGGAACATAAAGTGCAAGAAAGGGTATCAGAGTTAGAAAGATCTTGTCACCTACTTTTGGCTTTTGCCCCATTCACTGCTTTCTTCAACTCTACCTACCATGCCGCTTCAAAGAGACTACAGACAATGAAAAAAAAGAAGACCACCCATATTTCTTCAAATAATTTTTGCGGGAAAGACTAACCTTAAAAACGGAACAACTATCGTACCTTTTGCTTTTGTTTCTTGAAAAGCTCTCTCCCAGGCCTCCACAGACTTTTTATACGATCCTATCAGAAACTCTTCCTCACCTTAAAAACAAATTGAAATCTAGTATTTAATCTTAATCTTCAGGCCAGTTTTCTTGAGATCAACAACCATGAATTATTTTGTTCTCACAAGGTGACATTGGCACTTCTTAGAAAACAAATTCTCTGTATGAATAAGTTCATTGTGGTCAGGAATCTGTTTTGTTTCTCAAAATAGAGTTCATGGGAACATTAACCCTTTATTGGATATCTCATCCCACTGAATGTAGAATTTAAGGTCAAATCAGCCCCTTAAATTGTGTCAGTTATTAGGATTGCAGGTGGCAGGGGATCAATTTCATATGTACATGTATATATTTATGCAAGGTATATGAAGTGTTGGTGGTTTCTTCAAGACACTAACCATTCACAGAATTGAGATTCAGAAGCTGTTCCAAGCTTTCTCCTGAAGACTGTAAGATTGCCTGTATATGACTTGCAAGTGCTTTGGTCACTGGAATTTCCTGAGCAATTTGGATTTCAGTCATTGATTTGTTTGAGTTATTCACTTTTCTGCTTAGTTGTGCCCAATACCAAATCACATGTTTATACAAGTGTCGCCAGATTACAGTTAACCTAAGTTTAAAAATAATTAAAGTCACAAATTAAAGCAAGCTATTGACTAATCCTTACATATTCTATACAGTAGAAGAAATCTTACACTAATATTTCAAAGGGAAACCACCAGGAAATTCAGGGCTGCAAACCAGGCCCATAAATAATAATTATATTATATTATAATAATTATTATTATTATCAAGTGACTCAAAGTGTGGATTGTGTGAAGAAACAGTAGATCAGATATCCAGCTCATAATCACACAAACTGATTATGAATAATGATGTAACAGTCACCAAAATTATTTCAATGGAACAAAAAATATCATGTGATGCTAACAAAAAATTGGTAGGAACACAGAGTTGAAAAAGTAGTTGAAAATGAGCAGGTTAAATATTGTGGGATTTCCAAATACAATCTGGTAATGTCTTGGCTCATAACGCACAAATTTAAGTGTGGTTGAAAAAAAGAAAGTGTGATTAATTGATGGGCAATACCAGGGAATATTGTAGAAGACAAAGAACTGGAGAAGGTTATAAAGATCTGAAAATTGATGTTGAAAGATTATGGCATAAATTGGCTATGGTGGTCCCAGTGGTTATTAACATACTGGGTCTCACACTAAAATCTATTATAAGTGTTAAGCAATCAGAAGAGGTACACAAACTCAAATGCTGCATTTTACTTGTCCCAGAATTCTTATTTATGATATTTTATTCAGGATTCAAGTTACACTATGCATCAAAATAGCAAAATATTTAAAGGGATAATTTTTATACTAGAAATACCTTTTTTCTTGATTCTCAGTTCGGTTTGCCATTGGAAGAGAACACATTAGCATAGAATGTAATACACAGTGCTTCTGGTGACTATTCCAATCCGTGCTTTGAAACAGAGGCACATCAATAGAATCTAGTTCCACTTTATTATTACCATTCAGATCTGCCAGAAGAACTTCATACTGTGGTATTTTTTTGGCATTTAAATAATGAATAACCATCTTCAGCAATGAGAAACCTCCCAAAAGATTAGTGGAGAAAAGGTGATCTTGTTGCTCTGCAAGTATCAGTTTTAAGGTCTGCATTGTGAATTTCATTAAATGCCCCAATGTTTGTCTGTGTTGATTTTCCCAACTGAGGACAGTCAAAAATTGGTGGAAACAGTTTAAGACACATTGTATCCACGATTGATTCTTGACAGGATGATCTAATTCTTTCAGTTTCACATGCTGGAGAATGTTAAAAAAGTGTACAATGCAACGAATGTTAAAATTTAATAGTATGTCTTTTTCTTTTAGACTTCTTGAAGTCCCCACTCTCCAAGCAGTGATGAGATTCTTTTGAATATGGTTCAGTTCGAACAATAGGCCATCTTTTTTTCTGTCTGTTCCATCTATTGCATGAATTGTGTCAAACATTGATGCGAATTCCAGCTGGCCTTCATCACCTAAAGTGAAATCTGCTTTTTGGCTTCCCAAAATGTACGAATTACTTTGAAAAAAATTGTCATCACTGGATTCTTCATTGCATTCCTATATTAAAAAATACATCTGAAATATGCTTATTTTGTGACACATGTATCAGTTATCATTATAGATCCACTTATACAATTTTTTATACACACACACACACACACACACACACATGAAAAAATGAGAAGCACAATATGTCTCTAAGCGCTGGTCTAGAAACTATTGCAAGTGAGATATCTAAATCCTTTATGGCTTTATGGCCAGTTTGGTGTATGAATGGTTCAATATCTATTCAGCAAAATGTAAACAAATACTTAACCAAGGTAAAATGTTTGATATTTTTGTACAGGTTCTCTCTAAGTTAAGATTAGGGATCCTGTGTCACATAAATAGCTTTCTGAGCACCAGGAGATAGTGAAGAGTTTTTTACAAGCAAGATTTATCCTTAATAACAGAAAATCTCAAACATAAAATTCTACATTACTATCCCCCGAACAAACAAAATGGTCTTTCTATATGACAATTATTCTAATTCACATTACATTATTAAATATTTTACTATGTATTCATCATGATTTAAAATTATTAACATTAATCATTCAATATTGTAAAGCTATCATAATACCTGGAATAGTGACACTTCTTCAATTAGTTCCGTGGCTCCCTCTTCTTCTTGTAAAAACTTTGGAGTGCCAGAGAAAGTAGAAAGCTGATTTTCATATTGTAAGAGGTTAGCTCTTAAAGAAGACAATGATTGCAGTGGTTGTTTTTTCCCCTCAGACTGTGGAAGAGAACAATATAACTCTTACTGTTAGCATCATCTATTTTTTTTATCCTCAGTTTCTGAATGCAACAGTTGAAACAGATCCTGAAATTGGTGGCATAGTACATCACAAAATATATTATTTATATGGTTTGATCTTTCTGGATATCAGCAACATAAAACACATACCCTTGCAGAAATGTCAGAAGAGTAGATAATCACAGCATTGCGAATGAAATTGAAAAGTATTTTAAAATATTATTTTCAAATATCTGGCTAAATAAAACAATTTTCCTATTGCTATTAAAACAATAAAGGTAGGACCAAATGTATCCCTCCAGGAGCATATTTTGTAACTGTTGTGCTGCTACCAAAATGGCACACTGGATATTTACCATGGAAATATTAATTCTGGTTTAGCTGACAAAACCTGTTGTAAATTATCCATTATCCATTCACAAGTGTAAGAAAAATGGGATAGGTGGTAATAACTCCTGCAGAATAAAAATAAATTGTGTACTCTCATGAGATTTATTTTTAAAAATATAAAAAGAAATCACAGTCAACCCTTCACTTGACAGGGATGCTGTACTTTTAAGAAATTCTTATGAAATAAAAAGGCAGATTCATAATTTTTACCCTGTTACAGTTCTCTTTCTATCTGAAAGATCATGCCAGTTGGCATCTGGAAAATGCCTAATGAAATGTGGCTCATGAAGTATAGGCATAATCTATTTCTATGCTCAATAAAACTTCGGTATCAGATCATATGACATGAACTGTAAAACTTTTACTGTTTCCTGAAGAAGAAAAACAATTTGACTACATGATAGCAAGCACGAAATCAGTTTGAAACTTTAACCAGGAGAATAAAGAGAATAAAGAGCAACAGGAGAGATTTTCAGCAGAAAAGAATACAGGTAATCCTTGACTTATGACCATAATTGAGTCCAACATTGCTGTCGCTAAGCAAGACAGTTATTAAGTGAGTTTTGCCCCATTTTATGACTTTTCTGGTCACAGTTATTAATAAGTGCAGTTGTTAATTTAGTAATACGGTTGTTAAGTGAATTTGGCTTCCCCCTTGACTTTGAGTATCAGAAGGTAACAAAAGGGGATCACAGAATCACAAGACGCTGCAACTGTCATAAATATGAACCAGTTGCCAAGTATCAGAATTTTAATGTGACCATTGGGATACTGCAACAGTCGTTAAGTGTGAAAAGCAGTCATAAGTCACTTTTTTCGGTGTATAGTAACTTTGGTAGGTCTCTAAACGGATGGTTGTAAGTTGAGGACTACCTGTACTAAGTAGAAAAATTGATTTTAAGTAAAATACAGATGGACACTGACAATAACCTGAAGGCAAATATTAAACAATTCCAATTCTTGGGAAAAGAGTTAACTCATAATTGGATGCCTCCTTAAAGAAACAGAACAATTATTTTCAGTAGCAACAGTTTTGTGGCCATTTTCAGAAAGGACTCTATGGACCTTAACTGCAAACCAATATTATATGGTAACAAAAAATTAAGAAAGCAGTCATACCTTGAATGTAATCAAATTGTGATGCAACTTTTCTAGTCGTTGGGCTGAATCAAGCAGCAACGACTTTGTATATGTAGAAGGTGAAAACTCACTGGAAAATTTAAGAACGGTAACCATGTATCCATCAGAGGCAATGAGATAAGGCAAACTTGAGTGACATGTGACAGAAAATCTCTGCCTCATGAAGTCTCCTTCAGAAACTGATGAATCATGAGAATTCAAGAAAGAGTTCTGTGATCTAGCAGACAGAAGAATAAACCAACAAAATAGAAGATTAACGTATAATATCATAATGCAAAAATGTTTATCTCATTTAAAAGTACATTAGGCTAAATCCCCATCCTGAATACCATATGTTAAGCTACACTCATAGGAAATGAGAAGAGGTCCTTTAAGATGGAGCTAATCTTTTTTGCCAGTGCCATTTTCGTTGACTGAGAATAAAAGAATAAGTGAAAAAAATGAAACATTTAAAATATGAATATGCCACTGGCAAAGAAGAGCAAGACCCCTTGCATATTCCCTCTGGACTATCATGTATACCAACTTTTAACTTTATCTTTTTTTATATTGAGTTTATTGTAATTTCTTTTACTGTTGTGAGTCAGCCAGAGTCACTGAGAGTTGAGTAGCATACAAGTTTAACAAATTATTATTATTAGAAAATATATGGAAGAAAAACATAAAGTTCAGACATTTTTAAAACTGTTTTATTATCTCACCTGTGTGTTATTAATGGATGCAGAGGAATAAATTCTGCTGGTCCAAATTCTACAGAGCAGCCATAAGTAATTAAAGTCATCAATTCACCCAAGCATGTCATTATGATCAGTGATCCACGTTTTAACATGCAAACCAAAAACAGACTATCAGGAGTCCAGCTCATGTCGGAAATCCAGTAAGACCTTCAACAATACAACAAATAATACCTTCAGGAACATGCAACTAACATATCCACACTGGATTTTAAAATATCCCCTGGGGGAAAAAAAGCTGATTTCACACTGACCGTATTAATGTGGATGGAATTTTGGGATTCTTGCTACCACAACCTTTAAGACTGCCTGAAGTAGTAATAAAATTCTTAGTGCTCATAAACAGAATTTGAGTTGCCTGAGAATTATAAAAAAGAAGAGGAAAACAGGAAAATGTTTAATATGGACAAATACCAGGATAAAATTTATTTATTAATGTCTCCTCATGTGTCTTTATCATTTTTAATTGATTTTCCTTTCATAAGTTATTCATTGAACATAAATGCTGATTCTGGACAGGATACAAAATTACTCTGTTCCTTGATTACATCGCAAGTCTCTTTGCAGAATATAACTTTAAACTTAAAGACTTAAAGAGGATTAAGGGACTGGAGGCTAAAATATATGATGAATGGTTGCAGGTTTAATGCTTTTCATTAAAAAAGAAGGATCAGATGAGACATGATAGCAGTGTTCCGATATGTCAGGGGCTACCACAAAGAAGAGGGAGTCAAGCTATTCTCCAAAGCACCTGAGGGCAGGACAAGAAGCAATGGGTGG
>JANHZT010002184.1:133837-159364 GCA_032468215.1 Stegonotus admiraltiensis | reverse complement strand
CCTCCTCCCTGGCAGGCAAGGCACCCCACTCATACCAAGCCGAGGGTCATATCTGAGCCCCCATCTGCTTCTGTTTGCACACTCAGCAGAGGATAACATTACTTGTATGTACGTCTGTATTGCATTTTATTTCTATAGTTGCCATCTCAACAAGTGACTCTGGGCAGCATACATTCTACTAGCAGGTGACAGACCCATGTCAAAAGTGGGCTGATCTCAAAAAAGCTAAGAGTGATTGGACTTGATTAGCATTTGGGTAAGAGAGCACTACGAGATTCAGAAGATTAAGCTAGACTGGGAATGGAAAAAAAAAGTCTCAGAAGTTGGCTGAATTGAAAACTTCCATGTTGCCAGGAATTCAGTTTGACTTAAGGGGAGGTTTTACCTAAAAAGACTGCCACTTTGGTTATAGTAGTTAAAGGCACCTGGTTAAAAACATCCAACACATTTCCTCTTCTATTGCTATTTCAGGGGGGAGGGGAGTCCTAAATTTTCCACTTTGCTAGTTTGGGTTAGAGCCAGTTGGGCGTGGTGTTATGGCACCAGACTAGAAACTGGGAGATCATGCATTCCAGTTCCTTCCTTAGGCCTAAAGCCTGTTGGGTGACCTTGGGCCAGTCCTTCTCTTTCAGCCCTGGGTAGTAGGCAAAGGCAAGGTTGAAAAACCCTGCCAAGAAAATCTCAGGGACTTGTCCAGGCGCTCACCAGCCAACACTGACTCGGGGATTCTCCCCACCTTTTACCTAAAGGAGGATGATTGGTCCAAGGCTGATAAAACAGTTAAAAGCAAGTACACCGCTGCTTTAGCTTTCCTTATTTTCCTAGAAATGTTAACACAGTGAAGGATTGGGGAAGAAACCACTTGCCTTCCTTAGCAATCTATTAATGTTTTACAGGCAGCTTTTAGGTTTTTTTTTATTTGTTAGATGCCTTTGGCGATTGAAGGCACTGTATCGAAGGTGGAAGGAGTCGTTTTGAAGGGGGCTTTGTATGTGATTCAAATATCTCTGTGCTCTTGGCTCCGTTTGTATTTTTTGTTGTCGAATAAATGGTACCTATGGAAATAACCAGCTTAACTCTGATTGCTTTAGGATACAGAAGTTGCAAGATTTCAAATCTTCCTAAAAAGAACATGGTTATTCTGGGTCTACCATGTTATCTGTAGCACCACCTGGTGGCAGCTAATGAGAAAGAAGCTAAGGACAGTTACCTCAATAACTAATTTACATACCGTAGCACAAAACAAGGAAACGCCATGCATTAACATTGTTTCGTAGGTTTGTACCCCACTGTGGGGTATATAACTAAATGAAGGTTCCAAAAATTGCACCTCATGTGGGGAGCAAGCCCCAAGGATGCCGATGTGTTGTGTAGGTGTTAGCAGTACTGTTCTCACTAGACGTTCATTGAACAGTAGCGCAACCCCAAGACAAGGATGGTTGAGAGAGGCTGTGGAGGCGGCGGTCTGGGGAACTGAACGGGAAACCCATCGAGATCATAGTGAGGCGCGACCCGCGGTTGCTTCCTTAGACTGCTTTGCGGCGGACGGTGTGTTGATTAATGGCATTCCTGAAGTATTTGCAAAGCAAGCAGCTTTCCGGCTCCTCTCTTTGCAAGTTTGGAGGTTACCCAAAATGCCTTGCAGCAGTCGCTTTGCATAGTGGGCGGTGCTACGGCTAAGCGTAGCGGGGAGGCGGTCTCAAGCGTCGACGCAATGCTTTCTTCCGCTTGTGAAGATCTTGTTTTTGGCGCGCCTGCCTAACGGTGGAGGAAATTCATCCTTCACGTCCTCTTTAGGGTTGCTTAGACTGCATTCCTATACGTGTCTTCGTTGAGTTTAGAGCATTTTTTTTCTTTTTAGTTGAAGCCCTTAATAATGTTACAGACCAGCTTTCTCCAAATGGGCTCAACCCCACACTATTAGACTGCAACTTCCACAAAGGAGGATGATGGGAGGTGTAGTCCAGTGCCCTTGAAAGGCACGGGCATGAGAAAGGCTGCCCTATTTGGGTAAGCTTCCTGTTACAGAAGAGGTCTGCATGTAAATTCCTTCTGTGTTTGGAGTTTACTGTGTATTTGGAGGCTTATTAATCTCTGAATTCTGCAGCAAGTACATTCTGGGAACTACATAAATTTGCTACTTAATGGCTTTCTAAAATATATATTAGGTTTGCTTCCTTTCAGGATGTTTCATGCAAACACTTCTCCAGTCTGGTTCCTTGCAGATATGTGTCCTGCAAATTCAAGAATGTGTCCCTTTGTAGTTAGAACATTTTGCAGGAGGGATAAAGACTTTTAAAATTACAGCTTTGTAAAATGTAGGGTTTTTTTGGTGGGTTTTTTTTTTGGCTTTTAACTTAGTATTTTTAAAAATTAATTTTGGGAAAGTTTATATCAGCATACATTATTTTTCTCTGACTCTTTAAATTTATTACATGTAAACCAATACATTCATAGTACTGTAACTGCATTAAAGATGTAAAGAGTTGGAATAAGTTAAATGCAAATACTGCATTATTGGTCTCTCCCCTCCACCTTACATGTTGAAGTATGTATAATTGTATGGATTCAAAATGTATTTGGATTCAAAACAGCATGTATTCACAATCTATAATCCATTTATTAAATTTATATGCTGTCCAATTCTGAATGACACTTAATCCTTTGGTTAGTCATAAATGTACTGCCAACATAAGGATTCAAATCCCCCATCTCCACCCGATATACCAATATGGCTTTGATAAATTATTGAAAAATTTATTACTAATAAAGAATGTTACTGGATATTATTTTAAATAACATTGGATTTAAGTACATTGTTTTATTAGAACTGTGGTGCCATGTGATATAGTATACATCATTTTCAAAACAATGATTAAGCTTGGTAAAAGCAACTTCAATTTATACAATATTTGGCCCAGGTTTTTTTTAACTCAGTTAATGTTAATCTGCTTATTGATAACTTCTAGGTTACAAATTGCTGCATCTTCAGTATAGTTTGATTTGTCATTTTATGTATTATTTCAAATAATGTTTCTCTCTCCTCACTTGCTTATCTTAAACCAGTATTGACAACTTTTATGGAAATTAATTTTTAGACTTGCAGCTGTTCTACTTACCTGCATTTTCCTGAGGTGTTGCATAGATGTTAGCTAGGTTTCCTGAATCACAACCACAAACAAAATGCAACACTACATAACCTGACATCATTCCTCTACTCTTCTTCTTTCAGGATTTACAACATGTGTTAATTAATCCATAATAAGCAACCAAGCTTAAAACTTTAATATCACTCTGTAATCCAGAATCCTCAACCTGCCATTTAAGTATATGGGAAGCAAGGACAAAATAAGCAATAGTAAATTTACTGTCCTGAGCAAAGTTGGATAACTGAATAGAAGGATTTACTCCAATAAAGAAGCATAGCATCAGAAGGGACATTGGTTTCTGTCCATCTTAGTTGTTGAATTGGGTTCATTTATTTCATAGCAGTTGCCTAATTACAGTGTTATCTACAGCATTGGTTATCTAGAAGATTCCAGATCCCTTTAAACATCAAAATGAAGTTTGTACAACTTTTAACAACCTTTTGTTTGGGAGTTCCTTTAATATCCTTTTTAATGTCTACATTGCACATTCACTGTTTTCATATTCATATTTTTTTTCCATATTCAGATATTGCATCTTTTTTTAACCTTCTTTTTGTTGTTGTTTTCAGGTTGTCCTGCTGGGCTTGGACATCTTATCTGCACTTGTGTCACGGCTCCAAGATAGATTTAAAGCTCAAATTGGCACAGGTGAGATAATCAGAGCCAAGGGATAGGATGCTGTATTAAACAGGGTGTACTGGCCTTGGTAACTTTCCCTAAAATTACGTTTATTTGATGATGAAACTAAGGTCATATGTGTGGGCAAGCTTGTTCTTGTTATTTAGAAGGAACAGCAACCTGCAATAATTAAAAAAAATCAGGAACTTTGCCATTGGTAGGAAGACAGAAATTACTTTGCATTGTAATAATGTTAGATAAGAACTGCGTAATTATTTTGCTTTTACAGTTTTCCCTGAGGAACATTTGGTAATGTGCAGGCTGGGTTCATACAACATACTAACCTAAAATGCAGATGATTCATAATGTAGTGGGAATCCAACCTTAATATCACAACAAGTTTTAGCATGTTGTGTGAGGTAGGCTATTATGCTAAGCCATAATATGGCTTGCTTATTTGGCAAAACATGTTCTCAGAATATGGCAATTATGTGAATCCTGGTTTAGGTTTTAGTAGGTGGTGTGAACCCAGCAACAAAAAGTGTGCCCTAGAGTTTGCACTCCAAAGCTTGACATTTCTATTTAATGGCCATCACGTTATAGCAGTAAATACATTTATACCTGTTTCTGTCTGCATTTGTTGAGGCAAGGAGAAAAAGGGAAGAGACTCTTTCTTATAGAGTGTGCAAAACATTAAAAAAGGATACAAAGGCACAGTATGCAAGGATTGTAGTTTCCTTTGAGAATTGTAAATTGGGAAGAATATGGAAAAGGAATTGAGTTTGCAGCCAAAGAATCCAGCTAAAATCCAGGGTCACATTGTCTTTTAAAACTTTTTTTGCCCCACAGTTTATGAGGTGGCCTACCTTTGTATGTTATTTTTAAAGTAGAGAAATAGGTCCTGAATCCCTACAAGCATGGCCCTTGAATGAAATTATAGACTCAGCACCAATCATCCTAATGCTAGTTCTCAGCTGATTGGATAATATACCTTTGAGCTTTGTACAGGACATGGGGAAGTCATGAAGAGCCAGTTTGGTGTAATTGATAAGGTGCTGTCCTAGAAACCAGGAGATTGTGAGTTCTAATCCTACTTAGCTATGACAACTAGTTGGTTGTCTTTGGCCAGTTAGTTTCTCTCTGCATAACCCACCTCACAGTGTTCTTGTAAGGAAAATAGGAGGAAAGGGGTGTATTAGATACATTCTCCACTCTGAGGTACTCACAGTAGTAATAAAAGCAGGATAAAAAAATCTTTTAAAAAAGTCAATACCTGTAAAAGATTCTTGTATATGTCTGATGACACTGAATTATTATTTACATTTACAGTGTAGATTGCTGAATCCTTAAGGACTCTAACACATAAAAAGTAATATACAACCAAGTAAAAGTGTAAAATAAGTGTTCATAAACTAATAAAAGCATGGAATAAAACTAAATTAATCAAGATCCCCTCTGAAAAAGCCCAGTTTCCAGAAAGCAGTCAGGTGGGCACAAAAAAGTAGCACTTTGTCTTACATTCCTTAAAGCAAACACTACTAATAGTTTCTTCCCAGGTAGGCTGAACTGGTCAGGGCAATTCAAATGAGTGAATCTACTCATTCAGATAACTACTGTGTTTCCCCGAAAATAAGACCCTGTCTTATATTTTTTTTGAACCCTGAAATAAGCGCTTGGCCTTATTGCCATGTGCTCAAAAGCCCGATTGGGCTTATTATCAGGGGATGTCTTATTTTGGGGGAAACAGGATAACAGTTTTAAAAGTTAATGCCAGCACTTTAAAATTGTACCCAGGAGCCTTTAGCGACCAATGCAGATTGGTATAATGTGTCCTCACTGGCAAATGCTGGTCAGCATAAAGACTGCTGCACCCTGAACCAACTGCATTCTTCCATGTGATCTTCAAAGACAGCTCCAGGTAGAGTGTGTTATAGTAATTTGAGCAAGTGGCGATAATGAGGACCTCAGCCACTGTAACAAAATCTTACCACCCCAGCTAGAGTCGCAACTGATGCAAGAGCAGAAGCTGGAAACACCCACCCACACCCACCGCAAATCACAGTCTCCAACTGCTGTTGTTGTAACAGGACCCATGAATCCCAAAGAGCCTCAAATCACTAATTAACATTAATGTAAATGTGATCTGGTTGCCAGGTGCCTAAAATGCAGTCACATAACTGTAGGTGTGTGTATGGCAATTGTAACTTTGGGAATAGGTTGTAAGTAACTTTTGAGGGGTTCAAATGATTGTTAACTGACTGGTCATTAAGCAAAGAGACTACCTGTATGGGGTAACTGCAGGCAGCAGCCATTAATACAGTGCATGAAAATAAATACGCTTGAACATACTTGGGAAGCTTACAGCATATGCAAACATCACAACGACAGGGCAGCCTTTTTCACAGCCTGTTGTCTGAAGCAAATGTCTATTTCTTCCACATGAGCAGCTTACCAAAACACCACACAAGGCACTTGGGAAGGTAGACATGTTTTAGTGTTGATCTGAAATGCCAGCTGTGGTTTTTTGAATCCTCCTTTGTGATCTGCCTTTCTTTTTGTCTCCAGTGTTACCTAGTCTAATTGACAGACTGGGAGATTCAAAAGACTCTGTACGAGAGCAGGATCAGGCCCTGCTGTTAAAAATCATGGAGCAAGCTGCTAGTCCCCAGGTGAGTTCTTGGAAATGTACAATGATGACTTATAATACCTGCTCCAAGAAAACCATTCACAAGTTGGTTCAATTTGTATTGAACATTTTTATTATGCTTAATACACTCTATTGTTCAAATAGAATGGGTGCTATTTATCTACTGTAGCAGCAAAATTGTCCTCAGTACGTAAACAGGTAGTATGAGGAAATCAGCAGAACAGTTGCAGGATTTATATCAGTGCAGAAAATATCCTTAATCGAGGTGACCAAAAGCATTACAGTCAGGAACCTTTTTATGATATGATAAAGCTAGAGCATATAGCTAACCTGTGTATTTGATCAGAGTATTTGTGCTCCTTTTGTAATCAATGTAAGCCACAGTTGAAGCATACTTTTGTAGTATACAGAACCAGGCACAGAGTGGAGATAGCCTTATCCTAGTGCTTGAACATAAAGCTTCTATTTATAATTTATGTTTGCATAGCAATATTTAAGAATATTCTCAACCTTAACCCTTTATGTTCAAAAGTCTACTTTGTATTAAACCAATTAATACCGGAAACAACATTAAATATATTTTGAAATCTTGAGAAAAATTCACTAATTTAGCTGCAATAGTTCCATAACTTCATGTAGTCCTTGACTTACGACCCAAAATGATGCCAGAATTATGCTTGTAAGTTGTGCTGGTTAAGTGGATCATCAGTTGACCTGATTTTATTCCCTACCTTTTTTGCACCGGTCATTAAGTGAACACCACAGTCATTAAGCAAACCAATCAAACTGATCATTTTTAAAATGATGTCTGGCTTCTTATATCCACGTATAAAGGCTCTAAAGTCATCTAAGGATGACTTTTCCATTTAGACCAGGTTATCTTTGCTGTTTGCTCATTAGTATTAGTTCCTCAGGCTAAGTGCCTTTAAATGGTATAATAGATAAGGTTTTATATTTGCTATAAAATAAAAAAAAATGTGCTAATGAAATTCAGCCATTTGCCACCAAAAAGCTGTGTCATGATCTGGGAATATTCGGTGGCTACAAAATAGGGGTTGTTAGGATGTACTTGAGGATTGTAACAATAGATTGGCTATCTGTGCTTTAAAACTTCTGAATAAAATTATATATTGATTATGAAGTATTTTATGTATAAATAATATAATGTTGTTTAGCATTCTATCAGAGCAGTGGAATCTTATGCAAAATATTTTAATTACCTTGCTTTGATGTTCAAAATATAACTTTTTAGAGCCTTTATACGTGGATATGATAAGAAGCCAGCCAAAATAATATAAAGAGGCCATATCAGTATATTCCCACCCAATAAAAATAAACTTCTAAAATATTTTTCAGTTGTTAAGTTAGTTTTACTTGCCTACACTACCTTCATTCATTTATGCATCCACACATAGACATTATGTGTGCAACCCCATCACACTTGTGACAATAGGATATTCAGGATCAAGCAAATGCAGCTGACCTTGGTTTTAGGGTCTTTTCCCACCCCTTTCTTTCTTATATTTTTGTGACAGTACGTATGGGACAGAATTTTGGGAGGATTCAAACACAAGAATTTCCGGACAAGAGAAGGAATTTGCCTCTGCCTTATTGCAACACTTAATGCGTAAGTTGGACTATTATGCCTAATTCATACCTGCATCCAGTTGCTTTGAAAAATACTTAACTGATATGTTGCTTGCTTGCTTTTTCCCTTCTTCCTCTGTTTTAGATCTGGAGCTCAGAGTTTAACCTTGAGCAAGATTGTGCCCCATATATGTAACTTACTTGGTGACCCAAACAGCCAGGTGAGTTTTTAATGCTCTACATTTGCTTACTTATACCCTTCCTGGAGAAGAATAACTCTTCTAGAGGCTTTATGTGTATTTTATTTTATTTTAATCTCAAAGCTTTACGACACCAAAATTTCACGTGACCAGGAAAGTTTTAACTACTTTTTATTGATTACAGATGCCTCTGCATTTTAAAATATCTACCATCATCTTTAAGCAGTAATTCTTTAAGGAAGCTCTGTTTTTTTCTAGGATTCACATGACTACTGCTCCACAATCCCAGGAAAAGATGCAATTAACTTAAAATATGTTGACAGATGTTATGCAAAATCATAACATCTATCATTTTGTCAAATCTGTCAAATTATAACCTTTTTTTCTTGTTGAATCTAGATTGATGCTTTGATCTCATGGTTAAGATTAATTCTTGCTTCTTTGTTCTCAATTTCAACTGTTACCTTGTAAAGGGAGTTCTATCCATATTTATTGGTCCATATTAGCATTGACCAAGCAGTTTGGAGGCCTTGATAAAGGAGAATTCATGATTGGGCAGAGAAGCATCCCATGTTTGAATGACAACACAGACTTATTTCATTGATCAAAAATAATTCTATTCCACTTATATTGTTCTAATTTTTCAAAAATTTCCACAAATTTACTTCGTTGTTCAACTGACGGGGTAGTGTGGCAGGGTCTGTATACTTATCTTTAAGATTGCTTTTCTTCCATTCAATTGTACAATTCTCAAAGTTTGCATGACAATTCCTGCAGTTTTCTTGGCAAGTTTTTTCAGAAGTGGTTTGCCCTTGGCTCCTTCCTAGACGGAAAGAAAGTGACTGGCTCAAGATCCCCCAGCTGTCTTTGTGGCCAAGGTGGCACTAGAACTCATGATCTCCCAGTTTCTAGCCTGATGCCTTTACCACTATACCAGACAGGCTGTCCATGATGAGTTCTCCAATATTTGCAAAATAGAGAGCCAATATAGAGCTCTGAATGATTATATTCAGATGTCTTTTGTGCAATTTTATTAACAAAAGGAGGAAAGGAATGTCTAGACATTCATTATTAACCTGCATGCATTTTGTAAGGATAAAACTATGTAGGGGATTGAAACTCTGTTCTCTCAGCCACTTAAAGACTTGCTGAACTTCAACACTTGCCTTCTGCTTTGAATTTGGTAGCATGTATCTAGTTGCTTTTTTGAAGAATTGTTTTGACTGTAGAAGACAAAGCTATAGACAGATAGTCCTGAAGATATGACTGAAATTGTTCATTAGGGTTGTATGTCCCCAATGGTCGGTAGGTGAAGGTCTTCCTGCTCTCCCAAGTATTATTAAATGTCTGGGTCATTAAGTGGACCACGGGGTGCCTTAGGTGGGGTAGGCCCTTAGCATAGACCCAGGCTTGTCTCCCCTGGGCCTCCCAAGGCCTCCCCAACCCCCTGAGACCCTGAACTCCACTTTCCATCCCTTGGGTCCCCACAGGCCTTTTCCCACTCCCACTGGGTCTTTCCAGCCTTAGGCCTGATTTCCACTCCATCAGGCCAAGCACCACCCTCCTCACTTAACTTTTGAAGGCCTCTGAGACCTTCCAGAGCACTGGAATGGATTGTTCCTTTCTACAGCAGTTCTGGAAGCAGCTGCCATTTTGCCCTAACCCACAAAGTAGGTAGCTTCTGCAGTGCTATGTAGACCTTGTAAAGGCAGCAAAATGAAGCAGTTTGTCTGGAAGCTTCCATTTCGTCCCAGCCCACAAGCAGGTGGGACAAAATGGTGGCCATGTTCAGGTTGCCTATGCATGGCCCAGGGACACATGGCCTGCTCTCCTTCCCTACAATGAGGTTTGAAGAACTTCAGAAGATAAGTGAGAAGGGTGATAGGCGTGAGGGGAGGAGGCCCAAGCGCTGTGGGGTCTCAGAGAATGGGATGGGGGGAGCAAGGTGAGCATTTCTGTGGTGTGTCGTAAGGGTGAATGACCTTAGGGACCATTTGAAACAGGATCATACGTAATTTATTAAAACGGTGTTGCTAATGTGACTCTTAAAGCAAAATAATGTTTTTTCCAGCCTAAGTGGAAGCTTGAAAAAAGCCCTGCATACTTTAACAAATAACAGAGGGTTACAATAATGAATAGCTGAGAGCACACTCTAGGTATAAGTATTTCTTCTAAATCATTTTAAAATCAGCTACTGTCCTAACATTGGGGAGCAGCTGTTGCTAGAGTGTAAAGAGGAAGGTTTCCATTGTTTTACAGGTATTAATTGTTCTCTTTTTCTCTTTCTTGGTATGGGGTAATTAGTCTTTCCCCAAAATGTAGACATTTTCTAATTATTCCTCATCTTAATCCTTTTGAGCATGAGTTACACATGGTACTTTAAGCCATAGTCTTTGCAAAACATTTGTTATTTTCCTGATCAGGCCAGAAAACCAAGATAGAATTATACCAATTCTGATCCATATATAATTAGAAATGAACCTAATTATTAATGGATATGAACAGGTCTAAAAATAACTCAGTCAATTTAATAATTGGAGTTTACTGAAAAGGATAGATAATTCAAATCTTATCAGAACATAATCTATCACTAATTGATATAAAGCCACAGTGAATCAGCATTGTCCTGTTAATTGCAATATATGGACTGTCAGTCACCCAATCCATCATTTTGGGAACAGAGTGTTCAACCCAACACCTGGAACACTTCACACTGCTTCTGGATTTGTGGATTTAATCTTAGAAACTGCCAGACAGCCTTGGAGTGATATAGTTTGGGAGGAAATTTGGTAGTCTGAAAGGATAACAGTATTCTTATTTCTAGTTGAAACAAAGTAGAAAAGACCATTAATTTTTAAATTGATTTGCTTTTGAATAATTGTCTGGGGTTTTATTTGTGGTTTTTTCCCTTTGTTCTTTTAAATGAGTCATACCTTAAATGATACCTAGTATTAAACACTTTGATATTTGATATTTTTCAGACCTTTGCTGTATTATTCCAAATCCTAATTTTTCTCATGATTTTTCACCTTCTGCTTCCCTCCTTCATATGATAATTATAACGTTTAATTGTGCTGTAAGGAAAAAATGCAGTTATCTTCATTCACTACCCCTGGAATAGATGCCAGGATTTAAATATTATAGGCAAGAGCTCCAATGCCTTTGAGTTTCTAATTTTTTTCTGCAAAGACTTCCATGTTGCTCAGATAACTCATTTGAGCGGAAAGCATAATGTAGGACTAAAAAATAAATGCCGCATCATAAACTTTATTACATGTCATGAAAATCACTGTTAAGAAATTCCAGCCAAGTATAACCTTGGCCATGTTTTTGAATATTGATCTGGCTCTTAGCAGGAGCGCCTAAGCTTTCTTTTGGAGCCATCAAGTATTTTATTATTGAATTTTAATTGTATGAAATGAGGTAATTAGGATGCCTTTTTTATACTGTTCTATATTATTGTATCCTACCCAGAAATTTGGAATTGGGCATTGTAAAAAAACTTTTGATAAGTACACTAACGAATAGTTCCCCCTAAATCCATAAAACCATTGTTTTGCTACTGGGGCTTACTTTATTGATATTTAAATGGTAAAAAATAAACTTGCACGGCTGTTTTAATTAAATATATATATTTTATTTTCCCTCAATCTGTCATGAAATCTATGATGATTAACTAAACATCAGGTATTGAATGACTTTATTTAAAGGCATCGTTTCCTGTTTATGTGTGATAACTCAAAATTTATTTAGAACTGCTTTGTCCAGCTTGGTATTTTCTATATGTATTGGCCAAGATGGCAGAGAATTTTTAGAAACTGTAGCCCAAACCAATCAGGAAGACACCAAGTTGAAAGAAACTGACTTAGAATAATATTTTAAATATCTATCTTTTTTCCTCCAATTTTCCTGTAGGAAAGGGAATAAACCAGGTGCCTCATGTTCTTGCTGTAAGGCAAATGAGTTGCTGGGTTGTTCAAAGGAAATGCTAGTGACTGTGACAAAAATGTACATTTAACTTTTCTCCTTCCATATGTTCTGTAGTGCTACACTTCTGAATGCAGATAACAATCTTTCATGGGTAATTCTTCACTAATACTTGGGTCTTTGGAGATGGGGCCAACAGCGTGGCCCTATTCTTTAGTAGTCCTCTTAAATACATTCTTTTCATCTATACACACACAAAAATGACTGTCTATTTATCTACCTTTTTATTCATTTCTTTTGGGGAATGAGATGCAATACTTGTGAGGTATTGGAATTGCCTAGGGATCCTGAAGTTGATTCTTCCTGTCCCAGGGCATGGGTAAAATACATAAGGCCAGTGGTGGAAGTCCAAGTTCCAGAACTTTTGCCTATCAGTAGTTGTGTAGCTTTGAACAGTGACAGTTCAGAAAAAATATACATATATATGTAAATAATTTGGTGGGAGGATGCACAAAAATATCCTTTAATATGTATGTTTGGCCCTCCTGTGATCATTCTTTTCCTCAAGATGCTAAGACCTTGGGCAGTCAGTTGGCAAAGCCTTACTTCCCTCCAGTCTTGCAGAACAGTGGCTTACCTGTGGTTACCATGGAGACAAAGAGAGCTTTCAGCCATGATAGGCCAGAAAGGTGGAAGAACAGCGTGGAAGGACCGTTTGGGATGAGGATAGAGGCCTAGTGAAGATGGCTGGCAGGATGAGTATGATTTGTGGGAAAGAAGAATGGAGGATTAATTAGAAACGTTTGCAGCTCTGTGAGAGAAAAATACAGAAGAGGAAAGTATTTTCTAGAAATGCTATTGTTAATGTCTGGATGTGTATGCGCGCTGTCCCTAGATCAATGTTGAATTTTAACCTCTTTTTTAACTGGAACTTCCCTTCTGAATCAGTATTTGATGCTGATCAAAGACAGGTAGCCACATTGACCTATTATGACATCGTTTATAAGGCCATTCAAATTATATTTTCATTATAACTACCTTATTTATTTATTTATTTATTTATTTATTTATCAAATTTCTACACCACCCATGTCACCTCTTTGACCTTCTAGTGTATTAGAAGTCCTTGTGATGCAGAATTCAAAAGTTCAGCTTAAGCAAACTATTGTACCTGTTTAAAAGTTTTTTTTAAAAGTGTGAGTTGCTTTAGACTTAGGCCTTGAGTCTGAAGTGGATGCCAAATCTGATGCAATGTTATATTGACCAAGATTGCTCCTATGAATAATTCACTTCTTTTGATTTTATTTATCTTATTTGTTTAAATTTATTCACAGCCTAACTCCAATGGAATCTGAGAAGTCCCCAAAACTAGAAAAAATATAAAAACACCTAAAAACATTAAATAAGATGGATAGTACAGACTAAATTAATCTAATAAACAATAAAATCAAATTGGTTTTAACCATTTAACCATTATTGGCTGAATGGCCTCTACATTGGCCTCTTTCACACTTAACAACTATAGTCTAGATTTACAAACCACTATGGCTGGGTTAACACATCATGCAAAGATAAAATCAAATGCCAAGTTCAGCATGAGAACTTGCTTTTCTTTTGCCTTAATTTACTTTCACTTAATCCTCATTCCCCCTATTTAAAAAAAACAAGTAATAATGATTATTTCTTATCTCTAGAAAAGGTAGGAAACCCAAAACTGTCTGTAAAATGTAGAAAAGAATTTCTTTTTAATATGAAATCTTAAAAGATTGTTTAACAGTTGCTTCCGTTAAGCATGATGGCAAGAAACATGTTTCATTTCTCCTGCAGGTGTATTGTAAAATTTACATATTGACAAAATTTAGCAATCTGCACATACAAGAGAAACAGAGTTTGATTCCTCTAATAACAATCTGCTGCACTGGTATGCTGATTTTTGAAGAGGATATTTGCTTTCTCTAGGAATATACTTAGCACTATTCCATGTTAGTGCTAAGGGAAAATGGGCTCCTTTTTATTAATGTACTAATCTCTGCATTTTTGTTGTCTATGGTTAACAAATCAGGGTATAAGGCTGGAAGGGTTGAAATGTGATTGACTGTGCTAGAGGCTCTACTGAAAGTTGGATAGTTAATTATATGCACATACAAATTACCATAGAGTTAGCCAGATGAGTTTTCTGCAGCAACACATTGCAAAATGTCTTGTGGCACCTTATATATGCCATATATTTATTACTACAGACACTTTCATGACTTGTGATCTCCTTAGGCAGTTCCAGCTTGTCTATTAATCTGCTCTGATATTATTTCTCAAAGCCTTCAGAAATTTTCTCCGTAATTGGATGAATAATGATGACATCGTCTTTGACACTTTTAGGGGGTTTTTTTGCTTTCACATTAAGTTGTGAAAAAAAGATGCTTTGCCAGATACTTCCAGTCAGAGATTAGTTTATCTACCATACAGGAGAAGTCCTTCTGCCATGGTGTGAATTATTTTTGGAGTTGCATTTGTTGCCTATTATCATTAGATTTAGAAAATTGTAAAAGGCTATCTTTTCCACCACTCACTCACTTACCTACTTGTTCACTCACTCATTCATTCTTTTCTCTTATAGCCGTGATGGCGAACCTATGGCACGGGTGCCACAGGTGGCACGTGGAGCCATATTGGTGGGCACGCGAGCTCAGCTCCGGCACACATGCATGCGCCAGCCAGTTGATTTTTGGGCCTTCTGGACCCACCAGAAGTCAGGAAATGTGCTCTTTCCAGCCTCCAGAGGGCCTCTGTGTATGGGGGGAGACCCTGCCTGCCCTCCCCAGGCTTCTAGAAAGGCTCTGGAGCCTGGGGAGAGTGAAAAATTGGCCTACTGGGCCCACATGCCATCACATGCCAAAAGCAGGGGGAGCATGGGGGTGGCTGGGCACATAGAATTATGGATGTGGGCACACATGCGTGTGACCCCACCACGCTCCCCCTGCTTTTGGCACACGGTGACAAAAAGGTTAGCCATCACTGTCTTATAGTCTACCATTATCAGACTGATTCTTTTATTTGTTGATTAATTTTACTTTGATTTTAACTTTCATTTTGGAACTTTCTGTAGTTCCTGTTTTAATCGTTGTTACTTGCTTTGCCTACTCATTTAAGTGGAAGGTAAAATAATCCAGGGATGGATGGATAAATAGTAAGCCCATCCAGTTGTGATTGATTTAATACTTGGTTAAAATAATGACTTTTATGAATGGACATTATTGAAAAACAAGGAGAACTTTTCCCCCCACCAAGACATACTGAAACATACAAACACATCGATTACCGGTACTCAATGGAAGTTTCTTTAATTGGATAACTGGCCATGGTGTTTGAAGTCAATTGGCTTGTTTCAGCAATTGCTTTTTTCTCTAAGAAGTGCAGTTGTTAGTGTTGTATTGTTTAACCACAACATCAAACCATGAAGTGCTTTCTGAACAGTGCCCTTGTAGACAGGAAAGATGATGTGGGGAAATGACAGTGGGAAGAACCATTATAACCTGGTTCTCAGGTAAGCAGGAAATGGACATGCAGAAATAAATTCCAGTAAAAATTCAAGTCATCACCATCCCCCTCCCTTTTTATTTCCAGTTCCAATACAATTGTTTGCTATGGGCATGCTTTTGCTGAAAATCAGAAGTAAATGTCATTTTCAGCAAAACTGCCATAAAACATGATCACATGACTACAGGATGCCGCAAACAGACAGAAATGCAACCTTTTGCCTGGCCCCCAAAGTTTTGTCATGTGACTACAGGTGGGGGTTCAACTGTCAGAACTTCAAATCTGGGTCATAAGTAGACCCCGGATAGGTCTATTGTAATTTCGATCAGTGATGTAAGTGACTGGTCATGAACTACCATACCTGTATAGAAATTATTTTCCAATAAGCTACAATATAGCAAGATAGGCCATTAGCATGAATTACACTAAGCTTTTAAGAATCTTGGGTTCTTTCAGAAGAATTTTGAAAATTTGTGTTTTCGTTTAATTATGATTTGTTGCCTGGATGTCATTGGGAATACTGATTTACGCTAACTATGATCATTTCAAGGAAACTAAATGAAGATGAACCTATTGTGATTTCTAAAGCCATTGTCTTAAAATTAACTATAGCTATTTTTAATCATAAATTAGTCATAAACTGCAACATATAAAATATTTTCCTTTGTTATTCTCTAATGATTAGGTTCGTGATGCAGCAATAAATAGCCTTGTAGAAATCTACAGACATGTAGGTGAACGTGTAAGAGCTGATCTCAGCAAAAAAGGATTGCCACAGTCTCGGTGAGTGAAAAGCTTCTTTTTCTGAGTTTTTGTTCATTTGTTAGGTTTTTGAAGTCCACTTGTGTTTTTTTAAAAAAATCAGAATATTGTAAGCAACTTTATGATATTATCTTGAAAATAATGAGATTAAAACACAACATATCCTGAAGTAGTGGCATTTTATTTGTGTATGTTCCTGGAAAATGATGTATAGGTAGTCTTCAATGTACAATTGAGTCCACAATTTTGGTCATAAGTTGTGATGATTTTAAGTGAGGGTACCACATGACTAGACTCAATTTTATAACGTTATTGTGGCAGTCTTTAAGCAAAAATAGCAGTCATAAAGTGAATCTGTTGTTCACTATAGGATATTTTTTGCTGGAAATCAAAAGTAAATACCAATTTCCACAAAAATGTCATAAATTGCTGCTGTGAACATGAGCCCAAAATGTGGTCATGTGACAACAGACAAGGGTTCCCAGATATTGGAGTTTTGTGTCCTAAATAGCTTTTTAGGAGTTTCATTGTACAATCACTAAACAATCATCCATAAATTGAGGACTACCTGTATCTTTTGTTTCAGTAAATTAAAACTAAGATTGAAGAATGGACTAAATTTTGTCAGGATAAGAGGAATACAGTTCAATTTATGTACTGATTTGAAATTCCATGTTCTTTTAAAAAATGCTTTTTTGTTGTTGTTGTTTTCATTTAACATTTACATTTAATTAGAAGAAGAAGAAGAACAGGACTTAAAATTAGAGGCACAAATGTGCCTTATTTGGATGTCATTTAAGTACTGCCAAAATCATTATTCTTCATTTTTTTCAAACCAGGCTGAACATAATTTTTACAAAATTTGATGAAGTCCAGAAATCAGGCACCATGATTCAGGGAGCTGGTGGTGAGTAGTAGTGTTTTCTTCAAATAAGATTAATCAACGATTTAGTGCCTTTAACATTGTTTTAAATTTTCTTTTATTGCTTAAACTATGAACATCATGCTTTTCTACTTTGGCATATTACTTTTGGAGGGGACATTTCATTATATATATAGACATTTTTATTAATATATGGTAATTTGTAAATAAATCTGGCTGAAATCCAATGAATTAGTCCATATGCAATATTAGAATATTTTCAGAATTATAGAAGTAGTGGTATGTTTTATGCCCATGTGATTTCTGCTACCTCTGCATGCTCAATTATTTCATAGTTTGAGGGGGACTAAATTTTAATGTAAACAAAATACTTCACTACCTTATTTAAAGTCTGTAATGTGTTGGTAAAAATAATGTGCTATGATAGTTAGAATATTATCTAGATTAGCCTCCCCAACATGTTACCCTTCAGATGTTTTGGATTATAATTCCTATGTATCCTATCCAGCTTCTGGAGAATACCAGATTTGGGGAAATGGTTTTTGTGTAGCTAGATTGTGACTAAAATGAAATATTTTAAGGGACAAACTTCCATTGTCAGAGCAGCAGTTCTGCTTGAATCCTGTTTTGAAAAATGACACATACTATGATAGCTATGCTGGACAGTGTTTTGCTTAACATTAAATAGCAAATATTAAGATGCTTTTGTTTGACAAAGGAATATGTTTGCCATTGAACAGAGATGTTGGATTTTGAGGATTAGTTTAGAATTTAACAGGCATTCATTGCAACTGTAAATGTATTCCAAAATACAGTGCTAGATATAAGAGATTCATGCTGGATTTGATGTCTTGTGCAATCAATAAATAAGTGTTTTAACTTAGAGAAAGGAGATGAAAGGACCTATTCATTGGAGGAATAGGTCAGGTACATTTATCTACCCTGGAAATGTATAGATTCACCTAGGATTTGTGAGATAACAGTGAGGATCAGCTTATGAAGAAATTGTTGGTTGAGAAATAATAGTTTTGTGGATGCAAAGGCATAGTTGGTGTTATATCCTCACTTGAGGAAGTAGGTAAGTTTATTTGTGTATACGTGTGTGCGCACACGCATGCCTCTGTGTGTGTACATATGAGAGTGGTGGAGGTAATTTGACAAAGCTGATCACCATATTTTTCAGATTATAAAATGCAGTCCGTCCCCCCCCCCCCAAAAAAGTGGGTGGAAATGTCTGTCTTAGAGTGAATATTGCAGTGTGGGTAGGGGGGTTGGTACTGCGCCGATCAGCTGTTTTAGGCAGCGGGGATTGCCGCCGCTGCCTATTGCGGCCGCCCGTTCATGGCAAATGGACCACAACAGTGGCGAATGGGCAGTGGCAGCGTACGGACAGCGGCAGTGAATGGGCAGCGATGAACAGGCCGCAGCAGCAAATGGGCCGCAGAGGTGACGAATGGGCGGCAGAGGCAGATTTTTTTTTCTTGTTTTCCTCCTCTAAAGCTAATGTGCATCTTATAGTCCAGAGCGTCTTATAGTCCAAAAAATATAATTGATTTATGTATGATCAGTACGTAATAAATGAATTATGTAGAAATTGTGATAAGGAAAAAATAGTCTCCACCATTTGCAAAAATAGATTGGATTGAACTGAAAAGAAAGGCAATATTTGTTACTTACATGGCTTAGAGCTTGTCGAGTCAGCTCACTATATGTGGCATACAAGTCGTAATATGTAATTGGGATTAAAAACAATAAAGTCAAATTTTAAAACAAATTGTACATTATAATACTGGTAGTAACGTAATACTGGAAGACATAACTGGTGATAACATAAAACTGGAAGAAGAAAAAAACTAGGAGTGTTATTTATAGCGAATCAAATTCCATAATTTAGTGGAACAGACATGTTTTCCCAAATTTTCTGAAGATCAGAAAGGAAGGGAGATGTTCAGATCTCATGGAAAGTGGAATGCTGTTCCATAGAAGGAGGCAATGACTGAAAAAAGTATGCTTCTCTGACACTTGAAGAGTGTCTGTGGTCAAAGGGACACACAACTCAATTACATCTTATTGAGCAGGCAAGTGTTTATTTGGAAAAAAACCATTCAGCAAATACCCAACTGTGTAAACTGTAAAGGTCTTGAAGGTGACAAGGTGTTTCATGAGTGCCACAAGGCACACCCATAACTACATAAGCATGAGTTATGGACCAATTGTAATTTCTCTGAATGCTCTTCAAGGACAGGCCTATTACAGGTCGTAGCAGTAATTTCATCAAGAGATGACTAAGGGTTGAGTGGCAGTGAGTAATGCATCCCATTGCAGAAAAGTTTACAATTGTCACACAATATGATGATGTGCAAAAAGCCCTCCTTGAACAGAAGTCCAAGAGGACTTCCAAAGTGCTAGTCAGTTATTTGGGCCTTCTCATTGTTTAAAATGCTGAAATGCCTAATAGAACAGCTAGATCCAAGGAACAGTATTTTAGAGAAAATAGCTTCAGTGACTGCAGGGGTGCTATTCAGCAGGTTCTGACAGGTTCTGGAGAACTGGTAGCAGAAATTTTGAGCAGTTCGGAGAACTGATAGCGGAAATTTTGAGTAGTTCGAAGAATTGGCATATACCACCTCTGGCTGGCCCCAGAGTGGGGTGGGAATGGAGATTTTGCAATATCCTTCCCCTGGAGTGGGTTGGGAATGGAGATTTTGCAGTATCCTTCTGCTACGCCCACCAAGCCATACCATGCCCACCAAGCTACGCCCACAGAACCGGTAGTAAAAAAAAATTGGATTTCAGCACTGTCCCTTAGGTTATTTGAATGGGAGTTTTGATGCATTAGTATTTTAAATGTTGATTAATCTATTTTTAGTGCATTTCTTTAGACTTTGTTGCATCCCACCTGGATTTTGTTTGGTGAAATACATGCTTAGTCTTAAAACAGGAGTAGGAAAGCATCCTTCAGTACAATATTGCCCATGCTAGCTAGGATTGCTAACAACAACTGGATGATCTCCATCTCGTTCTTGCTAATTTAACACCTTCATTTCATTAAAGGAAAGAGTTTTTCATTTGTCTTTAAAATTACACACACACACACACACACACACACACACACAGACAGAGGGAGAGGGAGAGGGAGAGAGGGAGAGAGAGAGACTAGCTTAAATGCTTCTAAAAGCTTTGTTCTCATTTAGGGATTTTAAATTTTGACTGTTGAATTGTTATTCCCCCCCCCATGGGTTATACAATATTGAAAATGTTTCTGATAAATAGCATTTGAAAGTGGGAAAGCTTGATCTTTATTCTTCTTTGGAATTCTCATATTTGTTTCATGTAAATGATATTATTGACCTCCATATATTAAAGATAATACTTTAAATCATTGTTTGCTCTTCGATTAGATGAACTGACCAGTTTTTAAGTATGAGATTTCTTTTCCTCTTTATTGTAGGGCATGGTCAATAGAAAATAAGCTACCAGCTTTATGATTGTTATGAAGAATGGCTTTATGTTTTTATAGTAGTAGAAATAAAATGCCAGTTGTTAGATACAAATGGTGATGTGAACCAGGCTTTACTATATGTAACAGGAAGGATTTTATCTTGCTGATATGCCATAGTTGCTAGGTTACAGGAAGGTTTTTCAGTTTTTTATAGCAGAAAATGGTGCTAAGTTGCAAGCTGGATTTCTCACTGGTTTTTAATATTCTGTCTGTGCACATATGTGTTTATGTGTCTGTGTAAAAGAAAGAGAGATCTGCAAATTGTTGGATTCAGGGTCTCAGCTAATTATTTTTCTATTAACAGCCTTTTTTGTAGTTTCAGTAGAAATCTATTTCTGGATGTGAATTGAGGTGATGCAGACCTTTGCATATTATCCTTGAGAACCAATTCTTTCTTTTTTAAAAACAATTTCAGCTGGCATTGATTCTTTTCTGATGAAAGTAAAGGTATATTAATTGTCTTGTTTAAAAACAAGGTTTTAGAATTAATGTAGAGAGGAATTTCTGGTTCTATAGCTCCACCTTTAAAGCTTCACTTTCCAAGGAAGCTATTTCCCCCTCCCCTGCTTTTTGAGGATTGAGAAATCTGTTATACTTCAGCCACTCAGATGAGATTCACTTTGCCCTTTGCTATTTACAGCAGTGTGCTACAAAATGTTGCAGTCTGATAACTACGCCACCCAAGTGTTTATTTGTTCCATTTTCTAGTGTATAGGATGGTATTTAAGTCAAGACTTATTTTTCTGGTTTTGATTTTTATAATCAAATCAATTCTTTTATAGCATTTCTTTCAGGGGTTAGTATAAGGAAAGCCATATCGATAGGCATGGAAATTAACAAGAATGTATGCTGATCATTCCTGGGCATGCTCCCCAAATCTGGAAACAGTAGTTCATATTTTCTCAAATATCAATAAATTGTACTGTTTGAAGCTGCAGTTCCATATATGGAGTAGCTGAAGTATGAAATACTTTTCTCAAATTAGCCTTGAAAGGAATACTATATTCTGGTTCATTCCAACTTCATAGCCTGGATTGTAAAACTGAAAATGAGCATTTGAGTGAAGTGATGTGTCCATATAACATTCCTTAGTGTGTGCAGTTTTTTAACTACTTGGGGGAAATCAGTTTTCCTCTGCATATGAATATTCCTCTGTATATGGTTTATTATGGCTTGGCTAACCAGTTAGCAGAAGCATTATAGCTACCAGGAGCAAAACAGTCCAGTTTACTGATTTTTTTTTAACTCACAAATGATGGTCTCAACCATGTCCTTATCTCTGTAGTGATCTACTTTGGATAAACATGGAAATATCTGTGTGGCTGGTCCATCAAAGGTCATATTTTGAGGCAGCTATGCAGATTGACTGTAACCCTTTTTTTTCAAAAGAACAAGCAGAATTTGTGCTTTTTAAGATGTGTGTGAAAAGCCTCCCAATAGCCTGTCAGACAGTCGTGAAGCCTGGCTGTATCCCCAGATCCTGGTCTATTTGTTCAGCCCAATAAAGGTGTAATTGCTTTGGCATTATATCATAATTGCTTTGATTAATGTATTTTGCTTAGGTTTTACAAGTTTTTAAAATGTGCTTTTGTGATTTATTGTGAGCCATACACAGATACATATTTAAGAAGAGGAGGGATGATAAATAAATAAAAGTATAAATAAATATGACAGTTATGGCTAGTTTCTTCACCATGGCAACTCTTTGGCAACTAATATGAAAAAGAAATTAGATTATACAGGTCTGTGCAGATATCTGAGAAGACGATTCCCATCTGGGTTTTTTAAAACATCAAAGCAGGGGTTCCAAATAGATGCTTGCACATTATGCTAGATTACTATCATCTCCATCCAGAATGAATTAGATAATAACAGTTAATATATAAGGAATCTCAAGGCAAACACTATTTGGATTTTGGCATTATTAAGCTGAGGGAGTTTATGCGCTTTATTTAGATCTTGTCAAAAATCAAAATAGTGCTTATTTCAAGTTCTGAGAGATTAATAGTACAATGTGCATAAAAGTCGATAGAAACATTCCTATTTTGAGAGAAAAACAATTGATGTTGACAAAAACACAAGTTACTGAATTTGTTGTGAATGATGCATTTCAATCCGAAAATTACAAAAGTCATCCCATTTTACTTAAAGCAAGACAGAAGTGGGACACAAAAAGATACTGCTTCTGAATGATCATGTCCACTTGAATTAAGCAGGCTTTCCAATAAATACTCTGCTGAGAAGCACACATACTAATTCAAAATGGAAATCATTTAGGTTGGTAAAGGAAGCTTTTTGGATAAAGGTTTTCAAATCAGGATTTGTGTAGAAATGCTATATTTCTACCGCCTTCTTTCTTATTCCAGAGAGGGGGATGATTGTGCTATACACAGCAAGTCTTTCTTCTTTATCTGCATAAGCAGCTTTCATTTTGGAACTGTATAGCACTAGCTTCTTGCACAAGGACTTCGGGGGAGGAGAGGGAACTGGTTTTTAAGTTGATGAAAGACTGCACACAGGCGTGTGTTGTGCAGTTCCTTTCAGATTAGGGAGCATCACTGGACTGCTGCAGATCATGACTGCCAGCAATGGTAGGTGTTTTGCTTAATAAATTGTACAGAATGCATGTTATGTGACAGATGACTGAATCTGTAATCTGAGCATGAGCAAACAATTTTTTTCTCTTGATATTTTAATAAATGGAATTTCATTAGCACCATTAATACGATGGAGAGAAGTTTAGACTAGCAGTAGCTTTGCAGCAGATACAGAAAGGGTATTAAAATATGAATAGCAATGCCACCACAATAGAAAATCAGAGATTAATCTAATAGAGAGAAACTGTTCAGAAATTTAAAAAAAAATGAAGGTTACAAACTTTTAATTTAATAATTTAAAATTTAATTTAATAAGATTGTTGCTGGTGCATTTATCTGAATATTTAATATGAAATTTGTTTAGGAGAAGAGATCTTTAATGATGCTTTTCTAAGGCACAATTCTAGACGTATTTTAGGGGTGCAGAATATATGGAAACTGTGACAGCAGCATGCAAAAAACGGCGAATTGTATTTCAACTGATGCTTTTTTCTTTTTATTAAGAAAAACAGGAAGGTAAAGGGAACATTTAAATGGAACTTCAGAGATATAAGATAATTAAGAATTTACTTACATGTAAAGCATTAATTTACTTACATAGATTTATTGCCTAATCTTCCTGTTCTTTCCGAATATATTACATTTTATGGAATCCATTTATGAAGCCCACTTTTATAATAATAACACTACATCTCCGCTGATTGCATTGCCTACTTACTTCTCTTTAAGGATTGCTTGTTTGTTGAAATGGTTTCACTTTAGTCCTGTTCACGTTTGGAAATCATGATTCAGGTATTATTAATAGATGAAACAAGAAGGGATTGTATGTGCTTTGATTAATAAATGCATTGCTGCCTATCAGTTGCTTTCCTTTGAGTTCTCTTGAAGAAATCTTCTCTTGCGTATGATAAGATGTAAATTTCAACTTTCAATTTAATTACAGTTCTTGATAATTAATAATCATTACAATCAACTTGTACTATTTACAATTCAGTGCAATAATGTTTTTATTGGTTTAATGATGGCAGCTGTATGCATTTAAATAATCATCTTTGACTTGAAAAAGGATGTTAGATTATAAATACTAAAGATAATTACCAATGAAATACTTGATATATTACTCCCACGAGTGATCTTATCAAGTTCCTTGTACTTACAGGTGCTGATTATTATTATTGGGGCTTTTGGCAGCTTCCTGATCTGAAAATCTTTTTCAAGGGCAATTCTCATGCAAGGTTTATTGAGCTGAAAAGGAGTAGAGGTACCAGAATTCCAGCAAAGAAATTAATTTTCCTGTTGGAGCCAATATATCTTCATTTGGGCAGAAATTTCCTCTTTCTCACAGTATTACAATTAATGAGGAGTAAAGCTGTTCTCTTAGTATATAATGGCAAATCTGATTATTTATGTAATAGTTGTTTGAATCTTTATCAGTCTGAGAACCAACTTTTAAGATGATCTTAGGTACAGTTTCATATTTAAGCTGAACAGTGCTTGAGTTTCAAAGGCAAAAAAAGTACTTCAGAGCATTTGGTATAAAAATGTAGCACCACTCTGCAGTTCCTCAACCAAATAACTTAAAATACTGCACATCCAGAATATTACATACTAACTGAACAGGACTATTGTTATAGGCACATTGTTATAGGATCATGTGATCACCTTTTGCAACCTTCTGACAAGCAAAACCAACGGGGAAACTAGATTTAGTTAACAACTGTGTTATTAACTTAACAACTGCAGTAATTCACAAGTGTGGCAAGAAAGGTCTTAAAAGAAGGCAAAACTCATTGTCTTACTTAGCAGCATAAATGTTGGGCTCAGTTGTGGCTGTAAGTCAAAGACTACCTGTACACAAGTGGTGGGTTGCCCCTGGTTTAGACCGGTTTGTAAGAGCCGGTAATAAAACTGGCGGGAGGCTCCGCCCACTGACCTGGATACAGGGGTGAAATGCTCCCGGTTCGGACCGGATTGCCTGATCCGGTAGCAATGGAGGCAGGTGGTTTGGAGAACCGGTAGCAAAAATCCCTCCTCCCACCCCCCATGCCCAGCTGAGCCACACAATCATCAGAGGCTTTTTTTTTAACTTTTAGAAGCATTTTTTCTACAACCTCTTCTGCC
>JANHZT010002184.1:109326-126827 GCA_032468215.1 Stegonotus admiraltiensis | reverse complement strand
CTCAGCTGGGCATGGGGGGGTGGGCAGGGATTTTTGCTATCCGGTCCATCGCTACCGGATCGGGTTATCCGGTCCGAACCAGGAACATTTCACCCCTGCTTTGGAGTAGAGATGTGTTCATTTTTATTGGCCTTTCCCATGCCTGACTATTTCTTGAGCAGACACAGAACTACCATATGTAGTTGAATTATATGTTCACTTTTCTTCTGAAACTTCTCTTGGATTTATCCATGGTTGGCCTACCGGGGGTTGAAAAGCCCAATAAATTGTGTGCTGGCGGGTGTCACACATTGGTGGTTGTGACACATATTTTGAGTGACAGGAGCCGCAGCAGAGGGATGAAAGAGCCACATGCAGCTCCAGAGCCGCAGGTTGCTTACCCCTGGCCTAGATTATATTGGTACAAGAGGGCAACAAACAGAGAGAAAACATGTAATTAATTCAGAGCACAAAAAAGAATTCTGATGTCATGAATTCTTTATTTTAGAAATCCAGGCAGCATGACATTAACCAAATTAGTGCCGTGGTGGTGCAATGGTTAAAGTGCAGTACTGCAGGCTACTCCTGCTGACTGCTGGCTGACTGCAGTTTGGCAGTTCAAATCTCACCAGGCTCAAGGTTGACTCAGCCTCTAATCCTTCCAAGATGGGTAAAATGAGGACCCAAATTGTTCGGGTCAATATGCTGACTCAGTAAACCGCTTAGAGAGGGCTGTAAAGCACTTTGAAGCAGTATATGTGTCTAAGTTCTATTGTTATTGTTACATGGATAAAAAAAAAACTTTAAAAATGCTAAAATCTGCTCACTGTGAAGCTTAGTAATTTGCCTTATCTCCCCCATCGCTGTTCTTTAGGCTGTCCTGCACTCCGAAGGTCTGGAGAGGTTGGAAGGGGCAGTGGGAGTAGGCAGTGTAATGTACGTGGTCAAAACAGCAGAGATAAGGGGAGCTAGGCAGGGGGAGTATAAGCAGGGGTGAGCATGACAGAACAGGAGTGTGAAATCCTGGCCTAACGACCGCTACCATAACTACCAGAACTGCCATCTTTAAGCAGTATAGTCACATGATGTTTTGCCTAATGTCTGCATAGTTTAGCATCAGAAATTCCGGTCCCAATTAGGATGGTTAAGCAAGGATAACTGTAACCTGGGAACACAGTCTCTCTAGCTGCTTCTAAAAATTTACTCTGGAAAATATGTTGATGATATAACAAGCTAAATAGATGAATTAAATGAATAGCTACGAAAACACTTAAAAGCTCCCTTTGAAAGGAAAGGAGGAATGAAACACAATTGCAAGTTTAATCAAGAGCAACAGATTTAGGAACATAGTTGTGAATACCGAAGGTGACAAAGCTTTGTTTGGGTATTGTAGAAGTATTTTTGTAGAGAATTTATACAGCTGAGGGTGGGGCATTATTTTTATCTCTTCCTCCCCATGCATTTTTCTGACTTCCTGGCATCACCTCTTGTTTCTTGTAATTTTATACCTGGTAGACTGATGTTAGGAAGTGAGCTTTTAAAGCAACATAATGACAAATATATGCAAACGCATTTGTCATGGAGAAATGATGACAAGCTGTTAAGATGCTCCCATTAGACTTCCCGGAGGGATGAACTTCAGCTCTTTTTTTCTTGCTGGTCAAAGCAGCTCCTGAAGAGATTCTCTGCTGCGGGTGCCTTTAATAACCTTCCACTTTTGCCCCTCAAAAGCTTGGGAAGGGTGCATCGGCTGGCTCAACTCTCCAATCACAAGCCTCTAAACAGTGCTCAAGCCTGGGTTGTCGAACGCTGGGTGTGAAACTGCATGCTTAATGAACACAGGGGGCAAGGATTGATTATGCCTTGGACTTGGAAGCCGCAGCTGCCTCTGAAACAGTGTTACCTCTAAGCTCGCTATGGAAAATATGAAGGAATGTTGAAGAAGCTTATTTGCAAAAGGATATGCTCCTGTAAGCAATTTTGTCTCTCTCTCTCTGTGTATGTGTATGTGAAATTTTCCCCCTTCAGTGAGGAATAAAAAAAAAAGATCATTAAGCATTATTTAAAATTTGCTTAACTGTTAATAGGGACAGACAAAGGCCTCTTTAAACAAGGCATGTGTCTATGTAAAGCTAGACGGTCATTCATAAATGAGCTTTGTAGAAACAGAAGGAACAGCAGTGATGGATGGATAATGGCTAAACGTAGGGAGCTGTGTACTGTCTGGTTTAAAGTCCATTGAAACCAGTGGAAGGCAAAGCAGATTTGGATATAGCTTTATGAAATGTGTTGTTTGACTTGCAAACCTCATCCTTCTATGTGAACTATTATGTAGCACTCAGCTGTCATAAGGGGTGGATTTTATTCTGACTTTATATATAGATCTGACTGTTAGATTCCCATTTCCTGACATGTTCAGATTTTTAACCTGTTCTTTGTTTCTCTTTCTGCTCTGCACATGTGCTTTCAAAAACCTGATGTCTGGAAGTGAATAGCTTAGATTGTTAACAGTGAAAATTAAGTGTGGAAATGTAATGTTATTCAAACTGTTATTTAGATTGATTTTTTTAAATTATCACAGATATTTAAATGCCTTTTTAAACTCTGTGAAATTCTGGCTGATTATATCTCATCTTTAAAGAGCAATGAATTTTCCTGGAGTATTGTTACAAGGAATCGTTTTCTTTGAATCATTATGAAAAACAAAATGTGCTTCTCAAAAGAAACTACTGAAAATCGTACTTTCTTTAGTTAACACTTCAATATAGGAAGCCACACCCCTGAGGAGTGCATGAGAGAGAGAACAATCTTCTGTTCATCTGTTTATGCTATTTGTTTTCCTTCTGATCTGCTCAGCAACAAGGTTTTGAACTAATTAATTCAACTAATTAAAGCTTTGAATTAAAACTCTTTTGCTTTGATAAAGACCTAGTTTGTACAGTAATTGAACGTTTCATTTTGCTTGTAAAAATTTATCACGGTCCTAAGGATAAGAAGATACATCTTTTCCACAAGTGCCAATAACAAAATTAGACTAAGATGAGCAGATAGCTTTATTGAAGCTCTAAAGGTGTTAGTCTGCACCCTTTTATGAGCGCATGGTTCAGTGATTTCATTGCTGATGACCTGCATTGAAATATAGTATGCAGAGCATGGATCTTCTTATTACTAATAGTTCACAGAGTCACTTTAAAAAAATATCAGAGGGTGTGGTATTACAGCTAGGCCTCTATCTTCCACATGTTTCACTTGTGTAAGAAGGGAGGTGTGTGTTGAATATATTGTTGAGTAGAAATAGATTGAAACAAAGGCATTTGGTATGGTATCACTGCCAGCAATAAATTTTAAAATGTGACGGATTTGTGAGGTATCACACAGACATTTATTCCCAGTGGTCAGACTCCAAAGAACTAGGAAATTAGTTTTGTAAACCCTGTAACCTTACGCTTTTGACACTGGGGAGCCTTCCAAACTAGGTTGTAATATGATTGTGAGCATTAGCCATCAGAATAAAAGTATTCCACAAAGGGCCCACATTTGAGTATAAACAGCTACCGTGTTTCCCTGAAAATAACACCCTGTCTTATATATATTTTTTGAACCCTGAAATAAGTACTTGGCCTTATTGCCATGTGCTCAAAAGCCCTAGTGGGCTTATTATCAGGGGATGTCTTATTTTGGGGGAAACAGGAAAATTGGAGCTCAACCTATATTTATCAATCATACTTTTATAACAGAGGAACATCCAGAGAAGTAATATTCAGTATTAGTATAAAACATTCATCAAATAGATGGTTTTTTTAAAAAAAATCAACACATAGAAATACTAAAATGCTTAATAGAAATCCACAATTATTTAGTTTGAAAAAGGAAAATTATCAAACTAATTTGGAAATGTACATAAGGAGCAGTAACATGAAGCTTATTACACATTACATTTATAATAGACACATGGACTTAACCCAGTTTTTACAAAATTATCTTCTGAAGCCCTCTGTTTTCCAATGGTCATTAGAAAGCAATATAATGTATATTTAGTTTTAAGTGACATGGTCCAGGCAGGCAAATATCTCCATGTTCATGATACCAAATAACAGGTTGTGTCCTGCTGTAATATATGTATTTCATTTGTTCATATTTGCAGAGCAAACTTGCTCCAAAATGGGGGTTGGTTACAAGTAACTCTCTGAATTTTATGTTGTGCTTGCTTTGTAGATAAACATTTTGATGATGATGACTCAGTGGATGGGAACCGACCATCCTCAGCCAGTTCCTCAACCTCTTCAAAGGCTCCCTCATTATCTCGAAAAACTGGGACGGGCACTGCTCGAAGGGTAGGAGCAGTAGCTTTAGTTGCAAAAACTCCAGGTGGGTCAAGCCCTTGCAAACACCTAAACATTACTTCTTTCAGTCTTTTTTGCCCTTACATTTTTTATGCATGGTTGGAACAGTAGAACAATTAACTCATTCTCAGCGTAGTCCAAACTAAATTAAAGCAGATTCTTCAATGCACCATTCCTCAGTTTATCACTGACCTTGGTATAAATAGGCAAACTGCCAAAGGTTTTTCTTGGCAAAAGTTCATAAGCAGAAGACGCCGACAAGAAATGAATACAGTGAAACAAGAAGCAATTCTCTCAACGTTGTTTTCTGGCAAAGAGGCCAAGAGCCGTTGCTGGTCTTTTAAGCCTTATGGGAGGGGCTGATCATCTCTTGGCCCTACTCCTGAGTCGTCCTCTCTGCTTTATCTGCTCCTGCCTTCTGGCAGCTCTTCTTATACATGCACTAGGAACAGGCTCCTCCCGTTCCTCTGCCTCTCTACTGTCAGCCTCTGAAGGCTCCGAAGTCCACATATTACTCCCCGATGGCCCATCTCTGCCTCAGATGCAGAGCCCTCATCCGGGCCTTCCCCAGCCTCCATGACTGGCCCATGTTCTTGCTCAGCCTCATCACTGTCTGACTCCGCTGCCAGGTCCGCAGGCTGCTGGCGGACCACAACAACACTCTTACAACAGTTATAGTCAAGAAACTTCACAATCAGTTCTCGCATTTAGGATCCTTGTCACTCTGTAAACATAGGAAAATGGAAGTAAGATCATTTATTTATTTATTGAATTTATATTGCCGCCTATTCACCCATGGTGACTCAAGGCAGCTTACAGAATAAAAGACCACATTTAAAACAATAAAAACTAACAAAAAAGAATCAAATAAATTAATATAGTACAATAAGCACAGTCATAGTTTTCTTAGTGACCGGGCTGCTAACAACCAGGTTGCTGATCCCAATTGTGATCATTAAACAATGACTACCTGTACATCACTTAACAACTTTGCTTAAAATGTTTAAAGAAAACTTTCTGACATTTTAATAGGACAAATTCTTGAGTTCAGATCTTTATTCGGATGCAATTTTTCTCTGGCACTTCTAAAGCCAGTAGTTTTTCAAATATTGAGCCTAGTTTATGGAAATGGAATGGAATAAATCCAGTGATGGAGATGGAGAACTATCTTAATAAATAAACAGGTAGTCCTTGACTTACAACCATATTTAAGCCCAAAATTTATGTTGCTAAGTGAGACATTGGTTAAGTGACTTTTGCCCCATTTTACGACCTTTCTTGCCACAGTTTTTAAGTGAATCATTGCAGTTTTGTTAGTAATATGGTTATTAAGTGAATCTGGCTTCCCCGTTAACTTTGCTTGACAGAAAGTCAGAAAAGCTGATCATGTGACCTTGGGATAAGCCAAGCATCTGAATTTTATTCACATGACTATGGGGATGCTGCAATGGTCGTGTGAAAAATGGTCATAAACCACTTTTTTTCAGGGCTGTTGTAACTTTGAACAGTCACTAAACGAACTGTTGTAAGTCGAAGACGACCTGTACTTTACAGTAGTACTTTCAGAAAGCTTTCAAAATTAAATAAAGAGTCCAATCTAACTAATGTTTTAAACTGCTTGATTCATTCTTATGGGCCAGTGAAATATATCACATTTACATTAATTATACATGAATGTATACACAATGTATACACATATACATTAATACACATACTTTACTTACAATAAAATTATTTATAGAAATATATTAACTTTTCTAAACTTTGCCATTTTAGAAAAAACAAATTCCATCTCTTTCAGGCAATATTCTGTCTTCTTTGATTGTTTCAATCTTTTCCTTAAGAAAGTCATGGCATGCTTTGCCTTTTCTTTTCTTTACTCTTACCACAGTAAGACCTATTTTACATGTTGTTTATATACATTTATTTCATCGCTATTATTGTTGCCTCCCTCTTACATTTTCTAGCAACTAAAGAAGGAGCTGGTGCCATTGATGAAGAGGATTTCATTAAAGCTTTTGAAGATGTTCCAACCGTTCAGGTAAATGGCTCATAGTGTGGTTAGAAGTGAAACACACTAGAATGTCAGGGTGGAGGTAGAATGCATTTTTTAGAAAGACACTGTTTGGAATGTTTGCTTGTATCTCAGAGAAGGACAAAGACAAGATAGTAAAGTTGATTGGATTGGCAAATCATTTCTTTTTCAATATTGCCAGTGGGACAGCAGGTTAGTTTGAGACTGTAAAGCAGAACATGCCATGAGAAGTTTGGTAAACTAAACAGAATGGAATGGTGAGGAAACTTGTTTAATGAGGAACACTCTTAAATCTCTAAGTCATGGATGATATTAACAGTAATCATATCGTTTAACAAGAGGCATAAAAGACACAGAATATAACATTGAGGCATATTTCTTTTGTTAATGGAAGCTGGGTGGATGTAGTGGAGACATTCCTAAGTAGAAAATGGGAAGTTGTTTTTCTTGGATCCCTTTTCTTTGTAATTCCATCCTATCTCCATCTGCACTAGAGGAGTTCTCTTTGGACCACATGAAAGATAAACAGGATGCTGCAGTAAAATAAGGACATTTTATTCATTTATTTTAAACATTCATACACACGTCCATTGTTCAACCAACTCTGGGCGATTCCCAATCGAACAACAAAAGAAACATAAAATTACATTTAAAACTATAAAACCAAACCATTTAAAATATTAAAAACACTAAAAACCTGCCACTGATAGATAAAAGAAGTGCACAATTGGATACAATTCATGTTTTTAAAGCATATTGAGCAAAATTAGAGCAAATTGGTAGCTTACTTTTATATCTTTTTCTGGTTAATGTGGAATTAGAATATTTGGTTTGGTGTATATAATAGTAGACTAGATCAGGTGGTAGTGACTACACCGCTTTCAGGAAGCATCACAGTGAAGTTCAGCTCTTGTCTTACTATCTCAGGGACAAATTGGTCTACTTCAGTGGTGGGTTTCAAACTTCTTTACTACTGGTTCTCTGGGTGTGGCTTGATGGGCGTGGCAGGGGAAGGATACTGTGAAATCTCCATTCCCACCACACTCCAGGGGAAGGATACTATAAAATCTCCATTCCCACTCCACTCCAGGGGAAGGATACTGTAAAATTTCCATTCCTGCCCCACACCAGGGGAAGGTTACTGCAAAATCTGCATTTCCTCCGGATCAGCTGGGACTCTGGAGGCAGAGAATAGATGGGGGTGGAGCCAGTCAGAATTTTTACTACCGGTTCTCCGAACTACTCAAAATTTCCACTACCAGTTCTCCAGAACTGGTCAGAACCTGCTGAAACCCACCTCTGGTCTACTTGTTCTGAGTTTAAAAATTAGGGATTCTCCTACAAAGCTGCCGTGTTGTATTATTCCCTGTGACTACAACAATGAGGTTTTTAGTAACTTCAATAAATTTGAGTTTTTAATATTTTACATGATATTTACCAATTTATTTTATTTGTTAAATTGTTTTATCGGATGCCAAATTTTAGACTATGTTTATTTATTTTATTTATTTATTAAATTTATATGCCGCCCCTCTCCGAAGACTCAGGGCGGCTATATAGTAGTAGTATATCTCTACTTTGCTATTTGGGGGTGGGTGGATTTTTTTTTTCTTAAATTAATGTTTGGTTTTCTAAAAAGAAAAAATAATGCCTGGTAAAATAAAGATTCAGACATATCTCTTGGTTCCCTGGTAACCCAACATATGTTTACTTTCAAGTAGAATGAAAGCCGTATCTTTTAATGAAATAATAGGGTGGGGGGGAAATATATGCATTTGATATCCTGGGTTTAAATTCATATCTTCTTTCGAATGTTAAGGAAAATTATTTGTCTTTGCATATTAGGAGCCCTTCTTTTTAGTAGTTTTCTGCTTTTCTCGTGCACTTTTTCTCAATGATCCTCCTAACCATCTAATACATATTTGGAGGTATATATAAGATTTGTGATGAGGCAGAGATAATTTCTTGAGTTCAGTGAATTCTTCTAGCTTAGTAAAATAGTTTTTATGTTTTCTTTACAGATTTATTCTAGCCGAGACTTTGAAGAATCCATAAACAAAATCAGAGAAATCCTGTCTGATGATAAACATGATTGGGAACAGAGAGTAGCTGCAGTAAGCATTTGATTCTATATGAACTCTTTATGTAATATAACCCACCTGGCATGGGATTTTGCATTGTGTGATATGCTAAAAAATTGAATAATTCCAATTTTTGCAAATTGGAAGTTTCTTATGTTCAAGACATCCTGAAAATTCTTATTTCCTGGTGAAAATAACAAAAACCAAGCAAGAATTGTGAATGCTTAATTTTCAGAGCTATAGAGGGTAGTTTGAATAAGATCACTTTCTCTATGGTAGATGTCATGTTATATGAAGTTGCCCTTCTCTTTAAGCATGCTTCAAAATTGGTTAAATCAACCTAGAACTCAATTTCATTTTTTAAAGTTGTTTTAAAAATATATGTTAGGGTTTTAACATGCTTGGATTTTAGCTTACTACTTGTACCCTACTTGGAGGCTTAACGGAAATGGAAAATACAAATAATACAATTTTATTACACTGACAGATTTGTACTCTGCAGATGATAACTGATAAAATAGTTAATTTTGTTTCCTTAATTTTTGTTCAACAGCTGAAAAAAATCCGGTCTTTATTATTGGCTGGAGCTGCGGAGTATGATAGCTTCTTTCAACATCTGCGCTTACTTGATGGAGCCTTTAAATTATCTGCTAAAGACTTGAGGTCCCAGGTAGTGCGAGAAGCTTGTATCACATTAGGGTAAGGAGCACAATCTATGTATTCTACATTATGTTAATTATTGTCAGGGTGAAACTGCAACATATTTTTCCTCCGATCAACCTCTTCTGAGGTAGGAGAGTGAAAGTACACTTAGTTGAATTGCTGTAAATCTTTGTCTCTCTGATTTATGAAAATGACACAATTTGATTTTTGTCTTTTCTGAGGAAGGAGAGACTGAAACCTGTCCTTTTAGGTGAAAACAGGAATCCTTATGCTTAATTCCTGTGGCATTCTCTCATATGATTTGTGTTAACACCACATAATGGGACACTGGTGAACATTAATGGGATGGGTTGGATTGGGTCTTCCTAGGAAGTGGTTTCTGAATCCTTCACCCACAATCCTATGTACTCTCTCATATTCCTGGGGATAGCCTCTTTGATGGCATTGCTGCCAATCAATTTATCTTAGAGAAATTATTCCTGTCCTGGATTACTTTGAGGGAGGAGACAAATGGCAGTTTTCTTGCCTTTTCTTCAGTAGCTGATCTTCAACCCACACTTCATGGGTGGGGGCACATTTTTCTTACTTGCCTTCAGTCAACCCCTGGAAAAGAACTAGTAAAGAAATAACAGACACAAAAACCAAGAACTGCAGAGCAAATACTTCTAAATTAAAGATCAGTGCAGGAAGTTGTTACTAAGAACTTCTCATTTTCAGTGTAAACCATGTCTTCATATCATTCTCATTTCCGGGCAACTAGGCATTTCTCTATCTGCTTATCTTAATAATCATGAAACTGAAAAAAATAAAGAATTATTAAGTCATAAATCCCTAATTGGTAGCTCTTTGAGTACTTTAGTAGTGAAAAAGCCATTTCCCTGCCTCAAAGAAGAAGTAGGATTGCTGGGAGAGAGAAATCCATCTCTGCTGTTCTTAAATACTGTTAGTTTATGAATATGTTTGCAATTAAGCATGTCAGTGACTCTGGCTTCATGTCTGATACAGTAGTGGGTTTCACTTACCTTTGCTACCAGTTTGGAACTGCGAGCTCGAGTGCGCTCACTTTGCATCCTCATGGTGCTTCTGCGCATGCGTAGAGCTTTCATGATGATGTCTGGATGGGTGGGTGGAGCCTCCTGCCACTGCCGCTACCGGTTCGCCCAAACCTGGGCGAACCAGTAGAAACGCATCACTGGTCTGATATGTCCTTTGTGCTACAGCGATTGTCTACCCTGATATTGATAGTATGAATAACCTATACCACTTCTGTGAAAAAGGACTTAACAAGAATTATGCAAGTGAAAAAGCCTGCTTTCTTGGCCCCTGCATATATCTGCATCATGGTTACTTAGTGCTATTTTGCAGTTACCCTGCATGTTTGTTCAGAAGCTACTCTCATTGTTCCTCAGGGGATATAGGATTGTAGTTGTTCATTAATTATTTTCAGCAGTTTTTATTCGTGAATGTCTTGGTTATTAAAGAAAAACCTATGGATAGATGCTACAACAAATATATATATTTAAATAATGTGATAGCTTGTATTTCTATAGAAATGGGAAGATGAAAAACTAATTAATCATACTTGTAAGTATCTTCAGATACACCAAACATTCTCCTCTCTGTCCTCCTCCCATTGTTATAATTGAGAAATGTCTATTGAAACTTCAAAAAATTTCACCAGTACTGGTATTTCTATAGCCAATGTTTCAATAATTCAGTGGTAGATTTAAGGAAAGCCCGAAAGCTTTCCTTAAATCTTATTTTATAGGATTGAATACTTTGTCTAGGTTCAATCAGAGTTCAGGGTGAAAGTTCAGGTATTTAATTTGCCTTGGCACTTTCATTCTGTACTGCAGTTTGCTGGAAGGACTGATTTTAAGCAAAGGGCAAGAGGGCTTGTTAATAGCAGCTCTAAAATTCACAAATGACAAGGCGAGGTGGAAAGCAGAAGAGAAGGTCTGACTAACTGATCAGTTTAATAGTATCCTTTAGCCTTTCCCTAATAGCTTCACAGTGATCTACTCCAGACTGATTCCTTGTGAAAACTGACCATCATATCATGTATTGGAAAGAAAACTGAGAATACTTTGTTAACACACATGCTGTGTTTATAGACAGTGAATATAATAGCCTTGGCCTACCCTGCTCTTTCATTATTGCAATCTGTTTTCTTGTTGTATTTCAGACATTTGTCATCGGTATTGGGTAACAAGTTTGACCATGGGGCAGAAGCCATCATGCCAACAATCTTTAATCTCATTCCCAACAGTGCCAAAATCATGGCCACTTCTGGCGTAGTAGCTGTGAGATTAATTATTCGAGTGAGTATTGCTCAATGCAGATACAAATTGTTCTCCCATGTACTCCTGATGAGAGCAGCAGAGGGATATAATAAACAAGAAAATCAGTCCAATTAGCAGGCTCTTGCACAGAATCTTAAATAGGCCTTGTAGTCAGCATGAGAGATTCACTTACTGTTTGCCTTGCATCTGTGTTTGTATAAACATTACCACATTGGCAATTCAAAAAGCTGAAATTAAATTGTGTTCTCTGGACTGTTTTCTTTATAGTCTGACAGTGATATACTCTACATTTGTTACATGTTAAATACCAATGAAGAATAGAACACATCTGTTGAGTGTGTGTGTGTATGTGTGTGTGTGTGTGTGTGTAATGGAGAGCCTGTCTCGGCATTAAAAACAGACCTTCAATTTGCATTCAGATGTTTTAACTTGAGGTTTGATTTTACCAGTGCTGCTTTTTAGTTTAACATTTCTTGATGTGAAGGAGAAGCAAATCTGTGTTACGTTCCAAGGAAACAGTATTAAAAGGCCATTAGGCCTTACCTACAAATCACAGCATGTGAAAATTCTTCTAAATTTTTCCATTGATCTAGTAGAATGCTAGTATCCTTTTACTGGCCACAATTGCACTGTTCTTTCAGTGGTGTGCCAAGAGAAAACCTAAACTAGATTTGATGGATTTAGCTGATATATAAATTGCTTTGATTTTTTTTAATGTATGGCTTTAGTATCCCATCACTATATTCAAGCAAGTATTTCTTTAGTATCTAGTAACTTCATTTCTACCACATTCAAATTTACAGTTTGAGTTCCACTTTGGGAGGATGTCTGTAAACTGCATCCTAGGTTTTGGGGTCCATGTAGAGACCAGGACCCTATGTGTATTTGTTGTTTAATTGATCTCATTGGCAGTAATAGCCAACAAAGAGCATTAAGTGTAAAGTATGTTTATGGTAAGGCAAAATTCTAGTTTGATATAACATACAGTTGGAATCGTTTTTGGATAACCAAAATTTTGGAGATGCAAAATTAAAAAACATAGAGCTGGGTTTATTTATAAATTGTTGGTAAAGTATGATTCAGAAAATGAGCAAGTCTACATGATTTAGTAGGCACAGAATTTAAATAGAACAATCAATGTGCAACAATCAAAGTATCAGTGGAAGAAAAATATAAGTCATACATTAAGTTTTATATTTATATATTTAGTATAAGATGGGTGAAATGTAAAATCTTACTACCGGTTCTGTGGGCGTTGCTTGGTGGGGGGGTAATGTGACTGGGTGGGCGTGGCCAACTTTTTTTTTTTTTTTAACTTTTCAAAGCATTTTTTCTAATGCTTTGAAAAGCCTCTCTGCCGATCAGGAACTCGGCTGGGAGTTGCCAGAGACTTTTCAAAGCATTTTTTTCACCACCTCTTCGGCCAAGAGGTTGTAGAAAAAATGCTTTTAAAAGTTAAAAAAAAAAAAAAAGCCTCGGATGATCGTGTGACTCAGCTGGGCGGGGGGGGGACAGGAATTTTTGCTACTGGTTCTCTGAACCACCCACCGCCATCGCTACCGGATCGGGTGATTCGGTCCGAACCCCTGGTATAAGATATTCTGCTGATGTTTTATTTCTGCAGTACTGATTACTAAAATAGAAAATCTTTTAAAAATTGTTGGAAATTCAGTAAGTAGGTTGATTATTTTTTCATATTTGGTGACCGTGTTTTAAATTCCAACTCTGGAAAGCAATTTGTAACAGCATGAAACACATTTTAAAGGATTATTTCCTGTAATCCTTCAGTTTTTAATTAAATATTATCATTATATTTTCATTAAATATGCTGAATTAGTTTTGTACATGCAAAAGCTGCAGTAACTTTTTATGTTGTTCACTGGAAATTATATGGAAGTATGCTTTGATACCAGAATTAACTTCAGATTTGAAAAACAATTTTTTTTTTGCTTTGACATTCTACATTTGTTCTACATTTAACAAAATGTAGAAGCCATGAAAATAGAACTATATTCCAAGACCATTTTTTTTTAATTTGAACTTTCTGCTCCTTCTAGCAACATAGCAGGCATGTTAAAAATATGTTGATTTGCTTGTTTTGAAAAATGGATCTTGCTAGCCATGGAAAAGAGTGATAAGATACTCTGATACTACAGATCTTTGTGAACCCTCTCAAGCCTTGTTCAATGTTTTCAATTTGATAATAATTTGTTTAAGCTATTGCTTTTTACATTTTGTTTTTGTTTTTTTATTCCCTAGCATACACACATCCCTAGACTAATTCCCATCATCACCAGTAACTGTACCTCCAAATCAGTTGCAGTTAGAAGGTGAGTTATGCAGATTGGCATCTATGGTCTGCTTTATAACTTACTTAAGCAATTATATGTTTTTATGGAATAATTAGTTATGAAAAACAGCCTGGTTTTAAGAATATTTAGTTATAGGAATTTATTTATTCCTTTTCCTTTTCCTTTTCCTTTTCCTTTTCCTTTTCCTTTTCCTTTTCTTTCCTTCCCGTTCTGTTATTGATGGAAAGATTGCTATTGTTAGTTTTTGAGCTTTGGAATCATCCTGGTTCTGACCAGCAGGGGCAGATGTAGTGGAAGAGGGCCTTTTTGTAATCTCCATTTAGTGAAGAATCCTCAAAACTCTAATTCATGTCTTTGTCATTACTGAGCTCGACAATGCAAATATTGGAAGCTGCTCCTAATGACTGAAAGCTGTCAATATCAGTCTTTTTTGCTTCCTGTACTCTTGCAGATTTAAGCAGACTATATAGGTGAAATCCTCAATAGTATTGATCCACACACATTTAAAGAAATGTCTCTTTTCCCCTGATGGGGTAGGAGACCATTTTCAGATCAACCTATTTGGGAATATTCCCCCCCCCTTCTTGTTTGATCTCTTTTAAGTCAGTTTGGACTCTAATCAGCCTGCTATTTTCTTGGCAACATTTTTGGTTTGCCCTTGCCTGCTTCCTAGGGTTGAAGGAGAGCGATTGGCCCAAGGTTACCCAGCTGGCTTTCTACATAAGGCAGGACTAGGCTTCACAGCCTCCTGCTTTTTAGCCTGGGGCCTTTAACTATGTCACCAAACTGACTCTTGGGAACTTCAGGTAACTGCAAAGCAAAGTATGTTTCTCACCTCATAAAATTATCTGCTATATCTGATTCCTATCCACCATTCTATTTACTCAGCTCTGTCTACCAGTGCTAATAGGAAAATAGAAATACTACAGGTTATAGAATAACAGTTGGAAGGGACCTTGTAGGTCATCTAGTCCAACCCCTTGCTCAAGGAGGAGACCCTATACTATTTCTGACAGATGGCTGTCCAGTGTCTTCTTGAAAGCTTCCAGTGATGAAGTACCCACAACTTCCTAAGGCAAAGCTGTTCCATTGGTTGATTGTTCTCACTGTCAGAAAATTTCTCCTTATTTCTAGGTTAAATCAGTTTTCATCCATTGTTCCTTGTCTGGCCTTCGGGTGCTTTGGAAAATAGGTTGACCCTCTCCTCTCTCTGGCAACCTCTCAAATATTAGAAGGTTGCTATCATGTCACCCCTGGTCCTTCTCTTCACTAGACTAGCCGTGCCCAGTTCTTGCAACCGTTCTTCATGTTTTAGCCTCTAGTCCCCGAATCATTGTTGTTGCTCTTCTCTGCTGTGGGTTTTTTTTTCCTTTTTCTTTGATGCACCTCTTTGGTATTTGTATTAATCATACCACCTCTTGTAACTATATTTCAAAATTGTCATCTGTAAATCTTGAACAAAGTTGGCTGTTGGCCAGAGGCTGTTTTTTCCCAGAAAAACTATGCATGCAGCACTAGATAATGTCCAAGAATAATGCTGCCGTGTGCACTTGTCCCTGAAATTAATCTGCTTAGATGAATAGTCATATCCTATTTACTGTTGTTTCCTACTGGGGTTGTTTTGGTGCATCATCTGCTTTTACCCTAAAATAGATCTAATTTCATTAGTTATACTTTTTGGTTCCTTACTGAGCACTGAATTGTCCAGGATATTTGTGGAATTTTTAGATGCTGCCCAACTGATTCAGGGTGTTCTTGGGAGATGGAGTAAAACCTGCTAGTTGTTATTCTTTGTCACCTAAGTTTGCAACAACTTTGTATCAAAAAGCACATTAAAGTAGAAAATGCCAGGTTTTTTAGAAATATTAGAAATATTTAGCTCCAGACTAAAATTCCAGAGCTGTATGTTATGATATCTGCTGTCACCTCTCATTCAGTCAATGCACTTCAAAAATTTTTTTTAAAAGGCAACTATTTATTTATAAGTAAATACTTAACAGGAAACGGAGCCTGGTTTACTTAAATATAAAATTTACTTACAGACAAACTAAATTGCTTAACGCATTGTAAGCTGCCCTGGGTCTCCGGAGAAGGGTGGCATATAAATCAAATTTAAAAAAAATCTTTGTGAAGAAAGGAATTCAGTTCTCATTGGCCTTTTAGTAAATGACTGCGTAATAAATAATCGAGCAATAACCATGATCAATTGTGATTACCTCTTGAGAAATCTTGAATAGTGACTAAACAGAAATTACAATGAAAAAAAAATCCTGTTGGAATCCCGGAAAGCAATGAAGATTAAAAAGAGTAACAAGATAAAAAAAAAGATGTCTGAGCAATTACAAAGAGCGTCTGGAATTAAGACAATAATTAAATACAGGCATTCCTTCATATATGACCATTTATTAAGTGTCTGAACTTACAGTGGAGCTGAATAAATAGTGGTAATGACCAGCCTTGGAGTTCCAGCTATCCCAGAGTCCCTGCAGTCATGCATTTGCAATCTGGATACTTGACAGCCACTTGCAATACCCCACACTTATGTGATTGCTATTTGCAATTTTCCCTCCTTACTTCCCCAAAAAGTTATTTGAAAAGCTGGCAGGGAAGATAGAAAATCACTGGGGTAAGTTTCTCCCAACTGCACACCTCCCATCCCTCTGTTTGTCTTGCATTGGCCGCTTGTGCACCCCTGCACACCCTCCCTGACCCTCATCACACCTCCCTTCTACCATCACTCATCTTCTCCAACCTATGCCCCATCTCTTAGGCACCCCCAGCACCATCCCCTACCCCTGCACTCCTTTCTCTGACTCCCACTCAGGAGCAGCTGCTTGCCTGCCTGCTGGTCTTGGAAGTTGTTTCACCTAATGCCATGGGATTTGGTTAGGATGACAATCGTGATTGCAAGGGATTGCCATCATTAAATGACATGGTCACGGTTGATGACCAGACTGCTTAGCAAGGAACATTGTGGTCCCAAGTCTGACACAAGTTGAGGCTACCTGTACAATGCCGACGCACAGAATACTGCAGTTCCTGCCTACAACCATGAAACTTAACATTACTCAGAAATTTTGCAAAATCCTGAGAGGGGCTGGGTTAAGAAAAAAATAAAATGAAAAGATGGCCTTGACAGCATAATTGAAGCCTCAGCCCTTTTATGTATGTCATGTGGCATAAAGATAAAAGAGTGGTGCCTCAATTGCATGGTCACAGCCATCGTTTGAACATTTCTGATACCCCCCCTTCTCTGCTCATGCCAATGTCCTAAGCCCTGACTAGAAGCACATGATTTTATTTAAAGTTTTTATTTAGTAGCCTGAATACAGGATTCCTCAAGATACTTTTGAAATCACTGTTTCATGTGTAACTACTTCTTTGATGTTAAGCAAGTTGTCATTGATATAACCTCTGGAACAATATTAATGATAATTACCTCTTTTTTCCTTTCTCTCAGGCGGTGTTTTGAATTTTTAGATTTACTTTTGCAGGAATGGCAGACACACTCCCTGGAAAGGTAAGATACAAAGATCATGATATGTCACATGCTGCTCCTCCGGCTGCATTGGGGGGGCGGGGTAGATTCTGTCGCATGGAATTGAAGAGATCTGGAATACGAGTTTAATGTGGCTCCTTTCTCTCCTGCCCTTGCAAAGGCAGAAAGACATTCCCTCTGACTCCAACAGAGCAATAAATAGACACAGGTCTGGCTTTACTGGGGGTGGGGGAGAAGGAAGGAGAGGAGGACGGGGTGGGGGGTAAACTTTGATTGCAAGTCAAGG
>JANHZT010002184.1:98562-109226 GCA_032468215.1 Stegonotus admiraltiensis | reverse complement strand
CGGGAGAGAAAACCACTTTCTTTTGCCTGACTAGTGTCTGAACTGTTTCCATCCCAACTGCTCCATATAAGAACTGCTATGTGACTTGCACAATTAGTGCTTCCATTTTGATTGCTTTGTTTCGCCCTTCTTTCACCCTTCATTCGGGCAACATCTGAGCTTTTGCAGCCTGTGGGGAGGCTCTCTTTTGTCTTTCTGGATTTTAGTAAGCTGCTCTTGAAGACTTCTCAAGCTGAAGAATGGGGTAAAATGCTTAAATAAATGCAAGTGCAGGAAAGATGAGTAGAGGAGATGGAAACGCCTCATTTTTAACCTTTTTATTTTTAAAGGTGTCTCTTTAAAACAAACTTTCTTTGGTAAAATTTATATAAACCTTTTTGTGTGTATAGGTATCTACTTAAAGAATGTTTGTCTTACCTTTCTACTTAAAAACCCTTGAGAGATATTACTCTGGCCACTGGAAAAAAATAGTAATTGTCTCTGTGTAGGCAAAAGGCAAAGGCATTCAGGGTGTAAGGAAGGAGTTAAAGAGAGTGCCCTCAAATTGGAATATGTGAATATTTTTCTTGACCCACATAAGCTTAGCTAGTTGGTGTTTCAGAAACCCTTCTGTATAGATCAAACATTTGGTTTATAGCCACTCTATTATTTTCTTGTATGGGTTCAGCATCTTAATGTGCTTTAGTGTCTCTATGCTTCTGTGGTTTCCACATACAAAGGAATGACCTCCAAGGAATGTTTCTTGGTATTTCTTATAAAAGAGAATGAAATGCAATAAAGCTCACTGGTACAAACACACACCCACACCTTCCAAAAGGATATTGTGTATCCAGTTCTTTCAAATTCTGGGCAAGCGGATAAACATCCTTTGAATTCCAAATGTAATGTTGGAAAAGCATTTCTTCTCTCCTTCCACTGACAAGGTAAATAGTGATGTGTTCTAATTTCAGGCATGTATCAGTATTGGCTGAAACCATCAAGAAAGGAATCCATGATGCTGACTCCGAAGCACGGATAAAAGCCAGAAAGTAAGTGGGCATCTTTTTGCTTTAATTGTTCAGTCCATCAATAATCATAGGCTTTATAATGCTGTTCAGTTGAAAATTTATCCAGTAACTGATATTCCAAGGAAAGAACAGGACCGGACCATTAAGAACTCAGGAAATGGACCATGCTATGCTTAATAATGATTCTAAGCATTTTACTGAGGTACTTCAGAGTAAATTTCATCAGACTCATAGGAACTTTTTTCTGCATAAGCCAAATAAAGCTAGTCATTGTTTTGGCTCTGTTTAATATGGTTTGTTCAGAAAATTAATGTGGGAATTTGGAAAGAAAAATTTTAATTTCAACATTTTCATTGCTTAATACTCCTGAAAGTTCAGGCTTTTGCATTATATAGGGTTCTTGATATTCTCTTCCCACTTTGGAATTTAGAACTTGGTTTAATTTAATATAGTAGAGAAATCCACCTATTTCTACGTTCAAAATATCAATAATTAATGGCAAAGTGGAAGCTTATTTAAGCTTGTAATGTGCTCACTTCTTTGTTTATTTTGTAATAGGAAATGCACTGACACTTAATTTTCCTGTTTCTGCAGTCACTTTCCTACCAAAATGTTAAATTCTTTTAAACAATGTTTGGAAGCCCAAATAATATATGTGAAAATAAATAGGCTTGTCACAATTATACAATTGATTTTCTCTGCTATGTTTTCCAGTGTTTTTTCTTAAAATCTGTTAGGGCTCTCTGAACAGTTAGAATCTGACACATTAGTATACTGTTCAATGATCAGTTTAAACTTTTATTTTCAGGTGTTACTGGGGCTTCCACAATCATTTTAGCCGAGAAGCGGAACATTTGTTTAATTCACTGGAATCCTCATACCAGAAAGCCCTGCAGTCTCACTTGAAGAATTCTGATAGCATAGTGTCTTTGCCTCAGTCCGATCGCTCCTCTTCTAGTTCCCAGGAGAGTCTCAAGTAAGTCTTCCTTTCCACTAATGTATTGCTATTGGATGAACTTAATACCTTCAAGTTATCCCTTCCTCATCTATAAATTAGAGCCTTTGCATTTTGGGAATTGTTATTTTCGTGAACATAAAATTAAGCATTTTACTCTTACATGGAATCTAAACTGATTTTGCTTCCTTATTTTTGTTTCTGTACAGCATTTTTGTAGGAAAATTCAAAGTGCATTAATGTAGAAAAGTATAAATACAAATAATATAGAATAATTCATCAATGTTGATAAATAAGGAGTTAATAGTTAATATAAAATTCATTCTGGAATGAAATCCATAATTCTATTCCTTTTTAGCCGTCCATTGTCTACCAAAAGAAGCCCAACTGGAAGCACTACTTCACGAGGTAAGAAGCCAGGAGAAGAAATGGTCAGGTGTGAGGCAGAATAAGCTCTCTCCTTCTTGCAAAATAAGTAATTTTTACTCATATTGCTATATTAGTTTTGCACATTACTTTTATAAATTAAACCTAAGGGGCCTAAGACAGAATGGTTCTAAATATAAAATGGTTGAATACTTTAAATTTAAACCACTAGAAAGAAATATTGAAATATGAATTACTTTATTCTTAAGCAAACTTCATTCTTGTGTGTAATGATGGACGATGGTGACAGAATACTGAAAGCAAATTCTAAGCTCAGATATGGAAAGTGTATATGAATTCTCAAAATATTCTTAATACATATGTGGCAAATGTTATTTTAAGATATAAATGCCAAATTTGATTAGAAAAGTCATGTCCAGCACAGTTGTACTAATCCCTGCATAATGCTTGCTGGATAGTACAGTCATAAACAACAGAGGAGATCTGACAGCAACTAATAAGAGATAAAAATCCCAATACTTGCTGAGCATAGCCCTGTCAAATATGGAACATGCGAAATATGGACATGAAGTAGGTCAGTGTCTTGCCCTGCCATAAATTCATAATGTTGCTGTGGAGAAAGAACTATGCTATGCAAAAGTATAAAATGTCTGTTTGGGCTCGAAATATAGTATGTCTGTCAAATAAAATACATTTTTACAGTGGTAAACTGAGGATTTATGATGGTGTTGTGAGTTTCCAAATTGTTGAAAGATGATGTTGGAATATGATAGATTTTGGAAAGGCCTGTGATTGCATTTACAAGTCTTAACCAGAATTTATTGTTTTGAAATTACATTTTTATTAAGCTTAAATATTTATGTGCTTAAACATAAGTTGAGAATATTTCCTCTTCATTCAGAATGAATTGAAAGAATATTCTGAAGAGATCATGGTAAGAGACTCCTGGGATAGATTTATCTATAACTGTGGTTTTTCTCCTTCCTTAAAGCTTCTGCAGTTAGTGTGAAATCTGCGTCAACTTCAGGGTCTCTCCAGCGTTCTCGCAGTGACATTGATGTGAATGCAGCAGCCAGTGCCAAATCCAAAGTAACATCTTCTGGTTCAGATTCCCCCTTCAGTTCTGCTGCAGCCCTGCCTCCAGGCTCATATGCATCTCTTGGTAGGTGTACTTTGGTTTTTACAAAGAAGATACACAGATAATCAGGACATCAGGAGTAGGAGGGAAATTTTGTTGTAAGAAATGTAGTTTTAAAGAGGAATAAGATTTGAAGAGCATTTCTGGGCTCAGCCCACATATTGCACTGCATCCATAAATCAGGGTTTACAAGCCTCAGTGGTTGGGGTCACCCAGCGCAATAATCCAAAATGAAAGTTTTGTTCTATATGTCACATCAGATGGTGTATAGTATGTGGAACAAATGCAGTAAACATTGTTTAATAACTTTTAGATAACTAATTTACTTAGTTTTCTAAAGCAACCAATGAATTTTGAGGGAAAAGGTATTTTTGGTGGTGTTTATTAGAATTCCCTAGCAAGACTTCAGAATTCTTTAATAATTCAAGAACATCATAATCTGAAGTAAACTTTTGTTTAAAAACTGCAGTAGGCATAAAATGGGAAATATCCTATCCTGCCATTTTCAGAAAAAAGTTCATTTGAACTCACCGTCTAATCCAAGATTAAAAATATGTATTACAAAAAGCAAATAGATTCAATCGAATATAACTCAACAACACATTTGTATTGCTTATTGTTTATGGCCACCTCATTGATAACAATTTCTATTAATATCTGACATTAACAAAGTCTTAATTTAGTTAAAAGACAATAACTACTTTTGTAAGAAGCTGTTCTTACAGCTTGGTCATTATATCAGTGACAACATGGTGTTTGAACAGCACTAATGATCTATGAGACATCATTGTGGTATGTAGCAATGGTGCCTCTTCCATCACTGGCATTTTCTAAATATGAGTTATATCAGCATGAAAAACTATATCCTACGTTTACTGAAATTTGAGATACCATACAAAGCTATTTTCAGCACAAATAGATAATTCTCCTGAGACCCCCCAGGTGATATTCTGCCTCTATGGGTGGTGCCTTCTTGTGGAGAAAACAGGCAGAGTCTAATCTTCAATAACAACTCTAAGGGGAAGAATTATCCTGCCTCTCAGACTGATCTTCTCCAGGGCCTGATTTTCCCAACAAAAGTGGGTCATGTTTGGGGTGTAAATTAATAGCTTAAAAGATTTCTGAGGCCGTGAACGTTCTGCAGCAAAGAAAATGGAGCAGGTTCATATCCCTCTCCCATCCCTGGTCAAAAAGTGCAAAAGAAACAAGAGAAGAGGTTCTGATTCCAACAAGAGTAAGAAAGGAGAAAGGAGTTTACAAATCTAGGAATTGTTCCTGTGGTCCTTCCAAATTCATTCTCTTTCCAATTCTCACAGATTCCCAAATTTCCCCTCCCCTGAGAATTTCTCTTAGAAAAAAGGCCGGAAAAATAAATGCCACAAGTGCTATTTTTAAAGAGAGAAACTATGTTAGACAGAGCTTTTCATAATAATTTAAAATATTGTCTAATCCTAAAATTTTGGAGGTAGGGAAGCTTATAATAAAAAAAATCTCTTTAAGAAAACAGTTGATATTGTCTTAGTAGAAACAAAAAGTAAAAGGGTTTCCTAATTCAGGAAAGGATAAATTTAGAAGTATAGATGTTACTATTCTTTTGCCCAATCTGTTCAGATGGTCTCAAGGAGTAACCAGATCTAGATAGTGTAAAAATTCAGGGCCTTGGGTAAATCCATTCTCTACTTTGTGCTCTTCCAAAAAAAACCCAGAGGTCAGAACAAAACATCAGCTACAGACTATCAGAATTCATTTATATGATAGGGAAGAAGCATCACCCTTTGACAGTGTCAAGGTATCAGGATTTTCTTAAGACTACCAGCATCTTCTGTAAATCGGTGCAACAGAACAAATGTAAAATTCCACAAATCTGGAATTTATTTTCCAAAGTAAATGGAGGCATAAGGAGGTTGCTCACAGAGTACCTAGAAGAGAGGTGTTTCAAAAGAGAAATACTAAGGTCAGTTTTGTCGACAATCAATATGCAGTATTTGGTAGTCTCTGCATATCTAGAAGAAACTTACTTTCAACACCTGATTAAAAAAGAAACTGAAGTACCGCTATGATAACATCCCTCTTAGTATTAAATCTTTCTTTTCTAGTTAATTCAAGCACCACATGAGAGTAGTAACACCAGTGGCTCATCTACAGATTTTGTTTCTCTACTTAGGCAGTATTTTGATTTCAGCGTCACCTGGACAGAAGAACCACCTTCTACAGGACCCAATTGTCTATCCTTGGAGTTGTTATGAGCCATGGTGGTGCAGTGTTAGAATGCAATACTGCAGGCTACTTCTACTGACTGATAGCTGTCTGCAGTTCGGCAGTTTGATTCTCACTGGCTCAAGGTTGACTCAATCTTCCATCCTTCCAAGATCAGTAAAATGGGGACCCAGATTGTTGGGGGCAATATGCTGACTCTGTAAACTGCTTAGAGAAGGCTGTAAAGTCTAAGTGCTATTCCTATTCCCAGCTGTCTACCTGAAACTGAACAGATATGGTTACACAGATATTCAGATAAAATCCACAAAAATGTACTTTCCTAAGGGAGAGCTTCTACTAATAAAATGTATAAGAAACCTTTTTAATTAATAGAAATGTATACGCAAGTCAGGATTTTTCAGTGAAATACCCTAATTTCACAAAATTTTTGATAGAAGTGGCCATATTTAACCTGCCCACAGTTAATAATCTTCTGATCTGGGAATCTAAACAGGGTCTTGACTGTGTCCATTTTCTTTGTCTTTTGCCTATTTGATATTTTGAAATTATTTACCCTATCTTGTGATAATCAGAATACTTTTAAAATATTTAGATAGATCCTTGATATCACAGAAAATGGATGATAGTCCTCTAAAGCTTAAAATTGTGACTGATTGGCAGAAGCATCCATGGGGAAATGGGGGGACAAGTAACAAAAACATTCTCATGTTGCAAGTTTTTGTTAACTTGTGTTGTCATCTTGCATGCACACATGAAAAGGGCAGAGCTTATAACACGAAGCTGCTTTTGTCGTTTTGATGAAACCTTCTGTCCTGTAGATATTTCTAATGACTAATTTTGTTTCTCAGTGTTCAGGTATGTAAGATGTCTGGGTGATATTTTATTCTGATACCACAGTAGCATTGGAAGCTTCAATGCCTGCATTTTCTTAAGCAGCCCCTCCAGTGTTTCCATAAATTTGTATTCATGGTAACAAAATATATGAAGAAAAATGCACAAACAAACAAAAAGCAGGACTAATTTAGGAGTTGTTTGTTTCTTGCTCAGACCTACTCATACTTGAACATTAAATACTTTGTGCAGCAGCATTAATACAGTAAAAGGAATGATTATGTTAGCTGCTTATATTAACAGTGCATTATGTGGTCATTTTTAGTCAACTGGAGCTGCTGTTACGATTTTGTCTGGTGAAGAGATATCTGCTAAATTAGTAGAAGAGTGAATACTTATTTATAGTTTACAGGGTCTGCTACATAGCATATATAATTCTAGAAGAAATGCATCAGAATGTACCTTGTGTGAAAACAAGAAAATAGGCAAAGGAAATCTTTTTGTGGTTCTGCTCTATTAACTAATTTATTTTACTTTGTTTGACTGATGTGATTTTCCCCTCATTTGTGATACTAAAGACACCCTGCCCACTTTTGCTGATATTACTAACTATTCCCTCTTATCACTCTCCTTATTCTTTTAATTTGCTTAAAGATGGTACTACCAGTAAAGCTGAGGGTAAGCTGTCTGTATAACAGGTCTGTCTCCAACTTTACCAGGTCTCTGTTATCACCCAAGTGCTCCCTGGTTTTCATCCGTGTCTGCTGGTACCTCTTGCATGACTCTTGCATGATGTTTTGACTCTTTCCTCATGTTGGAACTATTGTATGCCCTTTATTGTCTCTTTCTCCTAACTCCTAGGCACAACTTAATTTAATTTATTCAATTTAGGCAACATCTGACTCCAGACTCTCTGGGCGCTCACAATATAACAAAGAATAACATACAGTGTGTGAATAATAACAAACAACAAATTAAGAATAAGGAAGATAAAGAGCGAGAAAACAAGATCATCTATTACACAATATGTCCCCCCTCCCCAATAGGTTTATTAGACATATTCAAACAGTATGTAACTTTTAAGTCATTCATGAATGTATTCCCTATACCGTTAAATATAAAACAAATTTATATCTCACACATATTTTTACTCAGATTTAAATTTATAAACCAGATAATGTAACAATGAATATCTCGGGTAGAGAAATGAATATGATGGACTTTTTATTTCTATAAGAAAAGTACTCAGTGCAGAATGTTAAAAGATACTTAAATTTATTGGCCAGAGACTTTTTCCAGTTCTCTTATTGGTGGTGCAGAAATAGTAACTTTTGTCATCAATAGATGGCTTTGTTTTCATGATGGTTCTTGGCCGTTGCTGCACTAAATTCGGGTTTTTCAAACTGAGAAGTTATTCAGCCTGAATTATTATTTTTGTTTAGAAATTGGAAATGGAGTATTCAGATTTATTCCTGCACAATCTATTCTCATCCCTCCCTAACCAATTTCATCAGTACTATACTGCAGAAGTCCCCACCTCCAGTCCACGGCCCAGTACAAGGCCACAGCCCATTGAGAACCATGGAAGTGTGGGTGAGTGCATGCATATGCGCGGAAAGCTGCTTTTGTGAAAGCTGTGCACGCACACAACCATCCTCTCTCTCCCCATCACTGCCACCACCTCTGCCAGTCCACCAAGCCAAAAAATTGGGGACCACTGCTGTACTGTATTTATATCATGCCTATATACAGACACACACACTCATTACATTAATCCTTTTTGGGGTAAATAATTTTATGTTAAGTGCAGATGAGAATAAGAGATAGTAAGACAAGGAAATTAAAGCATGAGGTAAAAAAAATATCTCATTTACATCAAACATTACACTTCATCTTTATTATGCATCCTTGCAAACCACATTTGTTTCATCATGTCCATACACTAGTTTATATATCACATTTTGCTTTTTGAAGTTTTTTTGTCTTTCTTTTGAGGATCTTATCAACTTTCTCACTCATTTATTTGTTTGGCAATTTAATCTTTATTTACCTTCATCTCAGTGTATTTTTCTGTATACCGATCACTCTCATTTCTAGTATATTCAGTCAATGTCCACCTAACACCTGTTTGTTCTTAACTCTATAATAACGCTTGTGTACCTTTTGGAATTTTCAATATTTCTATATAAATATGACCTGAAACATCTATTCTCTTCACAAGTCCTATAAGTAAATAAAGAAAACCCAATTAAACAAATGAGTCAAAAGAAATATTCCTCCTGGAATATTACATTGATTACTCCTCAAGGGGGTGGTGGTAGACAATGGTGTTGAATTGCCTTTATTATCGGTCTACCTAATAGTGAATTAGTAGAGTCCAAACTCTTTGGAAATAGTTTTGTAACTTTTCCAACTGGTGAACATCAACAACTCTTCCTGTTTAAGGGGGTCATCCCAGTTACTGAAGACAAAGGTTCACAAATTTTTGCCCCACAAAAATAAGTAGCTTTGGATTATATTCTTCAATGAATAAATGAATAAGTAGGATATTTTTGCCTCATGTGTTTAATTGGATTCCCTTTATCTAACTTTGGGATTTAATGTGAAGAACAAATAATCTTGAGTCATATTCCGAAAGGGTTCGCAAGCACCAGAGTAGGTTCAAAAATTAACAGGTGCTTAATCTTCAGATCCATAGTTGTTTCATTGAATAGTCCAACATTTACTACAGATCAATGGAGTTTTCAGCCAATAGCACACTATTGTCTCTGTATGAAACCATACATACCTTCATGTCAACAACCAACACATCTCAAATGTCATCCTAAACGTTCTTTATACAAATATACAGTAGACTTTGGAAACAAAATTAACAATAAAGGAGATATCACACATCTTTGTCTTACTCCCTGTTAGTGTGGAACAATTCATCTAATATTCCATTTATTCTTATATGTGCTTTGCTTCCATCATATATCACTCTTATGGCATTTAGCAATTAACCTTCTCTGTATATTCATACAAAGCGTTCCATAAGTCAGTGCTATTAATCATAGTAAAAAAATATGGCCTTGAAGGACAGAGTGGTGATCTATTACCAAGGCAACAGTCAGATAAATTTGAGCATAGGCTAAGAAAGTAGTTCATGAAAATGCATCAGTCAGTCTTCCCACCCCATCCCCAATTATTGTGAAAATAAAAGGAGGAACCATAGCACATTTAGATCTGCAATATTCTGTAACTATAGCTGCTCTAATAAAAGTAGTTTTAGATTTGCATGGTGTCTGTTTCTTAGTGTAATCCAGTACACTAAGAGAGCTGGCATTAATTTTATCTTCCAGTTGACAATTATTTCTTTTTATACATATCTTTTTTTACTTGTAAGCTGCTCAGAGTTGCTATGGAGTCAGGTAGCCTCAAAATTGGATAAATAAATAAAACTTTCTCTAAAACCACAAATACACAGCCCCCCCCCCCGCTTTTCCTATTGACTTGCTAAAGAACAAAAATCCCATCTGCACAGTCTTGCTCAACAATAAAGCCACACTGCACTTATCAAATTTTTTCTATATGTTTTCAATCAGAATTACCTTCAACACATTCCCTGATGTTTTTATTCTTGTTATGCTTCTTTTGAATAGAGAAGAATCAAGAAGTTACACAACCATGCCATAAACCAAATATACCCATGTTTCTAGTTACACTGCAGCTTTACCATTTTTCAGCATCATTGAATCATTTATTGTTTCCTTTTCATTATTCTTTTTTTCTTGGACACAACATTTATAGTAATGATTTCACATTCAGATCTCTAAAATACTGCTTCTAGAATTTCTTCCAGAATGTCTTTGGTTTTCTCACAAATCCTTTGATGATTTTTAATATTGAATTCCATTCACTTTGGTGGAACTTTTTTCACCTACTTCTAAAATAATCTTTTCTCATCAAAATTGTACTGTATCTACCTCCTATAATCTTAACATTTCCTTGCTTCTTTGATAATTTTTGCATCTTATCTTTTTCTCTCTCTATGCATAATCTAATACCCTTCCTTTTTTTTTTTTGATTTTGATTTATATGCCGCCCTTCTCCGGAGACTCAGGGCGGCTTACAATGCGTTAAGCAATAG
>JANHZT010002184.1:83932-97826 GCA_032468215.1 Stegonotus admiraltiensis | reverse complement strand
CATTTTACCCACCTTAGAAAGGATGGAAGGCTGAGTCGACCTTGAGCCTGGTGAGAATTGAACTCTCAGTAATTGCAGGCAGCTGGATGTTAAATCCAGCTGGATTATCCTTATTTGCATTATTTTAATGTAAAATATTTTACATTATTCTTAATTATATTGGGAGATATTGTGTATGTGTGTATCTTTTAATACTTTCTTCATACAAAACTCATACTTCCTTTTCCAGCCATGGTTCTAATTTTACATTATTTCTTCCATATATTTCATGTAAAGTTCTTCCCCAAGATCCACTTTAGACATTACTAAATAATAGTCTGCTCCTCATGTATAACTCTCTTACACTTGTATATCTTACTTATTTTTCTGTGTTTCTTCATAAATAATCGAATTAGTTATGTTTCCTTATTCTTTCCTATGTTGTATGTACATACTAATATAAATGTATTCTTAAACTGTATATTAAAAAAATAGTCCTTTTCTAAAGAAATATTTGCCAAATAGTCTCACCATTCTGATTCATTGGTCACCAAATGGCTCAATTTCTTTTTCTGAATTATCTCATCTCATTTCCACCCTATTCATGTCTCCTAGTTCAATACATGTCGTTCTTGACCTAGTACCACAATTGAGCCCAAAATTTATGTTGCTAAGTGAGACATTTGTTAAATGCTCCATTTTTGTTTGCTCCATTTAATGATCTTTCTTGCCACAGTTGCTAAGTGAATCAGTGAAGTTGTTACAGTAAGTCAGTAACACAGTTGTTAAGTGAATCTGGCTTCCCCATTGATTTTGCTTATCAGAAGGTTGTAAAAGGTGATCACATGACCCCAGGACACTGCAACCATCATAACTACAAGTCAATTGCCAAGCAGCTTAATTTTGATCACATGACCATGGGGATGCTGCAGTAGATGTAAAAATGGTCATAAACCTCCTTTTTCAGTGCCGTTGTAACTTTGAACGGTCACTAAACAAACTTGTAAGTTGACAACTACCCATAGTTTCCCCTTAGATTGCCTTCCTTCTTAAGGTTTCAGAGTTTTAAACAAAATTCATCCCTAATTCTTCCATGATTCCCATCTATTGGACATAATACGTATCTGTAACCTTCCTATGGGTTTCTGCACCCCTCCCCCACATCCAGAAACTTTCTGGATAACACAGTTTTGTACATTCTGACATACCGTTAAATCTTTTTGTTCATAAACTTATGCTTTCACTTTATGGCATGTATTTAGCAACCCTGTTCCTTAAGCTAAGACCATCCTCATTCAGATCCATTACATTTTTAGCTTTTTCTTAATTTTACATAATACACAATTTATTATTTTTAATTCAGCTTTTTTCATACTGTTTAGTGTTAGGCTTCTTGTATAATCCAAATCATAACCTTCCACATATCATAGTTATCACCAAAGGGGCCCACATGTTTTCCCTATTGCCTATTCTGGCTTTAGTCAATCAAGACTTCTACATAATACTTTCTGATAACATAGAAATATATAGACTGAGTTACCATCATTAATTGTATCCATGCCACATGCATCATTCTCTACTAATGGTAGTTTTGGCATATTTTGATTAATGTGCCACAAGTTCAATCAAGCACCAGTCTTTCCCCTAGCATGTTAATGCTATGCTATGCAAGCTAAAATCTCTTAAACTACAGCCTATTATATTGGCCAACATATAGCTGTGAACTTAACTATCCAAGAAGGACTTGTGTGCAATATATTGAAACTCATATATGGGTACTAATATAAACACTTTTGGAATAAAACTGGTTATTTTATTCCACTCAGATTGATATTTGCAAATTATAAATAGAATCCCAAAACCTATGCTCAGAATCTGATCATTTATCTGGTTATAGAGACCAGAAGGAATCAATAAGAATGATAGTGGAAAGAGACATGTGACTTCATATTCCTTTCCTAATTGGGAAACCTAGGTTCAAGGTAAATACCAGTTGCATCCAACTGAAGGGACCTATCTACTGAAAGATATTAACTTTATTTATACATTCAATTTTTTTTCAAGCTATTTGGACATGATTTAAGTAGTGCTGATTTCTAATTAATGGTTCATGATGTTGAGATTTTTTGAACTATAATTACCATAATAAAATGGACCAGTATGCATCTGAAATAGCACTGTGGGAGATAAAGAAAAGTGTGTGATGACTGGTCTGAGTAAATCTAGAGACAATATTTGTATTAGCATGGCCATTATTTTAATGGAGAGTAACAGACTTAGAGGTACATACCAGTATTAAACTATACTGGATAAAGTATTATTGGACATTGTATTCTTTACTTCTTTATCCCTTTTTTCTTGTAGACGAAAAGGCCATATCCAGTTTAGATAATAGTATGCAGATAAAATCACTGTAATAAAAGCTTACTACAGATCCTGTCTAAGCTATTATAAGGCAGAATAATTTGGGGATGAGAAAACATAGAGACTGATATTTTTTTTTCTTACCCTTATCCTCCATAGGCCCATTCATAACTCAGCCTTAACTTTATCCCTTTTTCAACTTTCCAAAGGACCATTTTATTAATAATTCAAGCATTCTTCTACACCTTTCATATTTGGCTCTTAGTTAAAGCTATTTGGCCCTCAAAGTATAAAATGAGTTTTTCTTTTATGTTTTTTACTCGTTTAAGTATCTGAATTCCTCTAATAAATCTGAGGCGTGTCTCAGAATTTGACAATAAATAAATACTTTGCAAGATCAGGCTGTGAGTGTTATTTTTGCTTGCATCCAACTCTATACAAAGATTAGTGGATGCTAGAGAGTCCTTTTTGATAAGCAGGCTAACATTATTTTAATATAATAATTGAAGTTACTTTTTTGACTCTGAAGGGGGAAATAGGCCAGTATGTTTTGTTGTTCTTCGTTTTTATTATAATACGTGTCCTTTCCTAAACCAATTTACATCATTAATACGATATCATTCACAACATCAATTCCACACTGTTTTAGACAGATAATTGTCAAGAGTACTAAAAAAAAGTATAAATGTAATGGAAAAAGTCTTCCTAGAATTTTTTTAATTTATGTGACTGTCCCTGAAAGAAGACAAGACTTCAGCTTATTAAATAACTGTACTATACTGATGTTTTTAATTGCCTTGTTATATATTCATGATTGGATTGAATTGCATTGAATTGGATAGTATCCTGCATAAAAGTAATGTCCACTTTATTATGGAATAGATCTAATTGTGTGGCCAAGCTCCATGTGGTTTTAAGTAATAGCAGAAATTTGAACATTCAAAAGGGTTCACAAACTTTTAAGCACCACTGTATTTCCTGATAGTGAGAGCCGATAAAAGACTTTAGGAACCTTTTTCTAAAAATAAGGGAAAGTCTTATAATCTGGTCTTGGTAGCTGCATAATTGGTATCAATATGAAGTGGCCTTATGCAGGTAGAAATGTTACACATTGGTCTTTCTCCATGTTAGCTGGAATTCTGATTAGTCTTTACATCTATAGGACCTCTTTATTATGATACCCTCAAAAATGATTTACTGGGAAACATACTTGATGGGTGACATTAGGCCTGTGGAAGCACCAGAGAGATTCATATAAATTAATTATAATAAATAATAGTATGTGATCTGCAGGGAAAGGAAGCTCTTTTTCTTGTCAATAAAATAAGAGTCATGTTGCTTAATCCTATTTAATATTAATTTGAAAAAAAAACTGCCATTCATTTCTTCTTAGCATATGTTCCTGTGGTTCTTTCCTTTTTACATTCACACCTATTTCTGTCTCTTTAATCCCAACTTTGTCTTCTAGTTTTGTATTTGCCTTGATAACTTAAGCATTATTAAGTTACAGGACTATACTTTTTCCCCCTTTTTTCCTGTTAGTTCTGGTGGAAATTGATTTTTGTTTGCAGTATGCTTTAAAAATAAAGTTATTTTATTATATAATTCTTTCCTGGTGTGTTGAGTCTTAAGTTCCAAATGCATTAATAAGATAAATAATGTGTAAGGTTGAGCATGATTCTAAACTGGTTTGGAAAATATTCTTCAGATGTCATATGAACACAGTGTCTCTCTGCTACTCATTGAGGCAGCCATGTCTTTTTTCATATTTGTTCAGAAGTCTGAATAAGATAGGAGTGCTTTAATGAGCTTGTACGAATTCCCATCTACTTCTTCAGAATCATTTTAGAACCATGCCCAGCTTTCATGATTGGTATGTTTTGCACTAAGTAGATAGCTTCCATTCCAATTAATGTATATAAATGAGGGAATAACATCAGATTCCTAATTTGGGGAATCCAGTTTCAGCCTCCTGTTACAATTTTCTCATTTTAGTCAGATTGCAGAACTATTAACTGAGGTGTGAGTGAAAGCAAATATTAACCACAATCACATTAAAGTTTAACCGTCACTTTTCTGTTCTTTTTTCTTTCCTCAGGTCGAATTCGCACAAGAAGGCAAAGCTCTGGAAGCACCAGTAGTATCACTTCAACACCTGCTGACACTCGAGGCCGCAGTCGGGCTAAAGTAGTTTCACAGTCCCAGCGTAAGGAACCATTTAGTGTGCTATTGTGGAGGAGACACTGTCTTTTTCAAGTTTGTTTTTCTTGTCTACCTTATTTTCATATACATCAGTGTTTCCATTCAGTGCTATGAATATTCTTCAAATGCAGTTTTAAAAGTTAATTCCTATAGTTAGGTCCTGACAAATTAGGTATGATACACAGATTTTTTTTTAAAAAAAATACATTTGGGACTTAACTCCTCAGGATATTCATTGCTCTAAGCATGCCTATGAAATACTCATTTATTTTCCCCACACAGCTACTTGTTCACATTTTCTTACATTATGAGCACCTCTTCTCTTCTCACCTTTTCTTCCTTTAAGAAAATCGGGTGGAGGGGGAGCAAAAGGAAGCACTGGGCTGCAGTCACCTATTGTTTTCATTTTTTAAGACAGCTTATGGAACCCATAAATCATTGGTTTGTAAAGATGGGATGGTCTGGAAATGAAGACACTAGAGATCAGCACTATGTTTTGCAACACACCTCTTCTTGATTTCTTTTAATTTTTCTTAAAAAAAGATTTAAACGTAAAATGTCAGGTGGGGCAGAGAATCCAGGAAGTAGTAGACAGAGTCTCTGTAAGCACTCCATCCCCACATGGAGCCATTCAGTATCATGTTAGTGATGTCAATAATAGTGTTTCACGTAAGCATGAACTCCTGCATACAGAGGTAGTGACTTGGCTCATACCACATTGGATGCCTAAGCCAGGAATTATATTGCCAATTTGTGCCTTATTTGAGTTAAGGTAAACTATGACTAATTTAGTGACAACAAAGCATAATATGAAACTATGACTTGCTTTATTAATTTTTTCTTTTCACTAGGAGTAGTCAATAAGTAACCATTGATAACACCAGGTGGTTTATTCCTGGTTTATTTTTGAGTTTCTCCCAAGCTTCTGGCTAATCTAGTTGTACAAGATAAGAACAGCTGGAAAGTCACTGCTCCTCAAACCAAGCTGAAGTTTTCTTGGTTTTCTTTCAAATTTGGCTTTCCTAATTGACTTTCTTTGTTGGAAGCTAGCTGAGGTTGCAAATCATGATTACATGACCACAAGCTGCTGCAACTAGCATAAATGCAAATCAGTTGCCAAGTACCCAAATTTCAGTCATGTGACTGTGAGGTGCTGGAATGGTTGTAACTTCAAGGATGGGTCATGAGGCACTTTTTTCAGTGCCATCATAATTTTGAACCATCATTAAATGAATGGCTGTAAGCTGAGGACTACTGTAGTATCTGCATGCACACAGGAAGGGAGAGTGTTAGTATTCTATTTAACAGAATTGATTTTCAATCTTTATCACCACAGAGAAATGCCTGAATTTTTCCTGTGTTAGGTTTTCAAACAGAAATAATCTGTAGACCTTCAAAAAATCATGTCATGCTATTGATTAAAGTCTTCTGTGTTTCAAATACTTTAAAAGCACTTAACATTTTAGGTATAGGAATAAAGGAACTATATTTTGTAAATTTTGTGATTCTAATACTAAAAATAGTATAAAATATATTTTCTCTCCTGTTCTAAGGAGAAATGCTGTCAATATGCCATTGCTTTAGGGAACATCATGATGGCTAAGCAAAAAAAGATCTAGATTGAGAATCTTGAATCTTTGCAAGAGAAAGGAAAAAAATATCAAGAGACTAATATTTTTCATTTGCTTCGAAACTGAGGGCCATTTCACATATTAAATGGTTTGAGCCAGATAAAGTGTTTTTAGATGTTACTAAAACTGCAAAATCATGAACGATATTTTGAAATGAAGCCAGTCAAAGATTCTTCCCATCTATCACTTCCACTTTCAGCACTCCATATTCTTGCTTTAAACGCAAATAAAAATGCTGAACCTTACATCTTACATTGAAACAAATATTTCACTTTTTTCTACAATATACTGTAGCAAAAGATTAAAACGCTTGGTAGGGCTGGCTTTGTTGTTAGAACCGATGAACTTGTTTTCTCAATCCCCAAATGTTACATGCCATAGTCCACAAGCTGACATTCAAACTTTTTAGCATTATTGATTGCTCTGCGTATGTGCCTAGGTATGCTATTTGTGCCAACTGAAATGGTTGCTAGTGAGTAACATTTCTGACACTTATTTTGTCTTTAAAAAATAAAGTAATAAATCATAGCCAGAAACTGGAACTCTTTAATAGATAGAATGCTAGTTTTAAGGTGACTGGTGCTTTTCTGTTTTGTTTTGTTACTAACCTCTACATTATCTGGTCATTCTGCATTATAAGCACAACCTTTGTGATATTTGTCTTGTTTTTCTGTGATATCCTTGTCTATCCTGCAACATTGCATTTTTAGGATTGCTATTCCCAGGATAGTAATGTTACCTGTTTGTCCTGTGCCCCACCAGCCTCATCAGGCATAAAGCTAGAATTACAGTCTATTCTATTCTAAATAGTTATTTACTACTTGGCAGAAATGTTTTCATGAACCGTTTTGCCACACACTAATCCATAATAAAATGTGAGCAGTGATGTGCTTGTCAAAAAGGAGTTTGTATGCAAATAACAATGCTTCTTGAACTCTGTATTGTCTCGCTTTCTCTGCTTCACTTTCTGCCTGTCCTTTCGTCTGCTGTCATAATCCAGGATCCAGATCAGCTAACCCTGCAGGTGGTAAGAAACACCTTTTTGTTTTTCACTCTGTTTACATATCTGTACTGTCTCTCATGCTACTGTTTTTAACTGATTCAATGTCTGAAAGTCTAGTATTCCCAGAGGCTTAAAAAAAAACCCTAGTTATTAAAATGGAAGTTTAGCTAGGAAAAAGTTTAGATATATGTATGATGTACTTAGACAAAGTACCCGTGTGTACATTCAGTGAGCAGTGGGACTCACTCCTAGGTAACAAGGTGTTAGGATTGTAAATTAGAAGAACTGAAAAAGATTTGAAGATGTCTTCAAATGTTTATGGAGATGTTGTAAGTTGACAGCAGCAGGGACAAGCCTGACATGCTATTTTTGAAACTAGAGAATTTCAAAGATAGGTTTTCATAACACAGATTGTCTTGTGACAAAAGAAAAAATTCTTGGATTTGAATGCCTTTTTTTTTTTTTGGCAATTGCTCAGTCAGTGTTGTGGTTGGAAGATAAAAGAAAATTTCAAAAAGGTTTCCTTGCAAGATGCATGAGAAAAAACAAACAATGGGACAGAGAAATTGTGTGTATGTGTGTGCATGTGAGAGAGAGTGTCCGTGCAAATTAGTTCATCAGTTGCTTCTGTGTAAAATATAGCTTGCTGGTATGGCTGATCCTATTTGATCATTTTTAAGGTGAGTAGTATCATTCAAGGTTGTCATTCTATTCATTCATTCATCATCATCAACATTTCTTATTGTTAATTTATGTTAGCCCCCTTTTTAAACATATCATCATCTTGAAGAATTTCTGTATCCTGTTTTATTTTTTAATTTACTATTAATTAAACTGATTTTTTAAAAACATGTTTAGTAAATTTAATGGTTTGAAATATTCTGAAGACTTAAGAGCATTTACTTACTTACTTACTTACTTACTTACTTACTTACTTATTTTATTTTATTTTGTAGCTGGTAGTCGATCCAGCTCTCCTGGCAAGCTGTTGGGAAGTGCATATGGTGGGCTTAGCAGTGGAACAACCAGAGGACACCCAGTGCCAACACCATCCTCATCTACTGACAAACGCAGTAAAGTCCCTCGAAGCCAGGGCTGCAGCCGAGAGACCAGCCCTAGCAGGATAGCTCTAGGTAAGAGTTTTCTTGGCTGCAATATAGAGCCAAGAGGCTGGTTTCTTTTCTCATGCTGATTCGCCAAAAGAATTCCTGAAATAAATTACAGTTTTGCTATAATTATTTCATAGTTATGGTTTTCTTCTGAGTTTGTTAATAGCACAATAGGCCAAGAAAGCAGATAAAGTTGCCAGTGGGGTTAGCATAAATTGTTTATGCTTATTGTTTTAATTAGAAAGGAATTGCTTTCTAATTAAACAACTTAATTGTTTTAATTAGAAAACAGTTCTTCCTTCAGATATTTTTTATTTCCATTTTCACTTGGCATGGTTCAGTGCCATTTGATGATACCAAATGTATTGTCTTACAGGTATAATATAAGCTTCTCCTCCTTTAACCCTCCCTTTGAGTTTTAGAGATACTGCTCTGTTATTGTTTTCTCTGATCAAAAATTGCACCTTTCGCTTTTAGGTTAAATACTAAACTTTATATGTAGGGTTATTTTCTAATGAACTTGTTAGTACTACTATAGATGTGACTGAACCTGAAGAACTGTTCTGTCATCAGATATATTAATTATGCACAAATATCCAACTACACATTATTAATATAAAAGGATAGATTAGAAGCTCTAATCTTATTTCAGAGGTTGAAATTAGGAAATGCCAATTTTGAGATATGCCAATTCAGATTTGGAACTGGGGCCTTCCGATGAGCAAGCATGACAGGTTTAAATGTAGCAGCTTTAAAATCTGTTCTCTCAGTTTCAACAACGAAAAGGTGTGAAAAGGCACGCCCAAAAAAAAAAAGGAGGTGGGGGGGAAGATGAGAAGAAAAGAGATTTGAAGCTTGCATCAGAGAAGGAAAATGAGAATAATCTCACAGACATTTGCACAAATAGGCATGGCAGAATGTATGGAGGAGAAAATAAGACAATTAAATCATAGATATGCTTCAGAAAAGGATCAATGGACGTAGCACCAAATTGTGACCAGTGAGGTCATTCACCACTTTGTGGTTTTCAAAAGAGTTTTCACCCTTTATGGCACAACATCCCCTATAATAATAATTTTATATGATCCAAACTCTGTGAATAACTAATGATTTCACTGGATTTAAGACTATGGCAAGAAATAAATATATTGTTTACTTTTAATAATTAATTCTTGTCCAAATAGCACAAAAGGTCTCAAATGAAATCTCAACCATGTAGGCAATATATATATATTTCTATTGAATAACCTCTAAGTTTCTCACAGTACTCTTAAGACATAATTGACCCAGGAAAACTGTATTTTTAGTGAACTAGAAGATCTTTAATTAACATGTGACTCTGAAACATGTTGTGTTGTTTTTTTGAGCTAAACATTTTATGTGGAAAGAAAAAAAATACTTGAAACAGGAAGTATACATATTTAAATACTGAGATTCTCCCCTCCCCTTTAATTAATATGAGAACAGAGCTTATTAGCCAGGTTAAGGACTTATTTAAAGGACAGTTAAAAAAAAATTATAAGCAGTTGTACCACTCAATGAAAATAAATATATTCTGTCCTGTAGACCATCTTTTCTAAAAATCATTTTGATTTACATTTATATTTACTTGCAATGGTTAACCTAGAGCCATCTCTGGGAGAGACACTTCTGCTCTTACACTGCTCATATTTTCCGTGCATAATTCATAAATGTGTGTTCATTTGTAACATAGATCGGCATTCCAGGCTTATCTTTATCTATTGTGAACAGGCAGCTTTTTTGCCTCTGTACATGTGATCAAGTAATACCAAGTAACAAAGGATAGTTTATTTTGGTGCTTGAAGTTGGAAAGTGATCTCTTGCTTCCAGGGGGATCAAAACTGAATGAAAACATTATTTGGAACTGTTTACTAACTTGGTTGGTTTGGTACCAGTAAAGCAGGAGGACCTCAGACCCAGATAGCATGCTGTATTGTTCCTACCTACTGGTAGTTAATTTTTTCTATTTGCATGAAGAGAGAAGCAAGTCAAGAACAAATAAGCTATATACTTCAAGCATGTTGCCTTTTTACGGTTAACCAAAATAAACCCGGAACCCTATGTAGAAACATTTCTTTCTTTATTGTAATAACGTATATGTGATCTAGTCATCAAAACCCGGCAGCTCATGATATTAAAACCCTACGACATGGAGGTTAAAAAAGTATACAAGAAATCACTAGTAAAGGACAAAAGCTTTGAGAAGAAATTGGCTGAGAAATAAGAGGGGGCATCATACCAGAAAAGAATTTGTTTGTCCATGGTTTCCAACTTCACTGTTAGGACCTTTCTTCCCACCATATGGGGAACAATAGGCCTGGTCACCACAAGGTACTTGTGGAATGTTAACACTGCCTGCCCTATTCTGCCTTGGAATCAAAGCAAGTAAACTAGTTGTAGATTTTGAATAGATATACTCCTCAGTTCTTGCCCAGCCATATCTCAGTGATATGTTGCTGATCGCCACTGACAGGTCATGGAGGAGCACATAGACCATTGAATAACATGGCCTAATTGAAACATTTTCTACTCCAAACTCACAAACATATACTTTTTCCCAGGCACAAACAGATGGAACTTTGTGTATTTCTTATTTTATTTCTACTTTCATATTCGACATTATGACAGCAGTATATGACAAATGCTGTCCCATCTCTGTTAGAGTTCTAAGAAGTTAATAGTGCAGTCAATTGGTTTTTCATTTGCCAATTACCATGCAGCTTCAGCTTTTAGATGATTGATTCATTAATGGGTGAAGTAATTAATGGGACAGATTTATGAAAGTGAATTAAACAACAGTTTGTACACTATTTAGACTATCTATTTCTTATTCTTATTGAAAAGTTTCATACCATCATATATAATTGCTTTCAGGCAGGACCACTAATGCAAACTAGGAGTATTCATCATTATTTCAGAACAAGTGCTGCCTGAAAGATTATATCTCTTCCAGGGTTATGGCTTTTTAAAATGCCATTCTTTTAATTTTTAATATTTATGTATTTGCCATCATTATAGTCTATTGAACAAATTCAGAGTGGATTCATGCCTTGAGGAGTCTGCAGTCCAAAATTTTTGTCAATGGGCAGGAGAAATATAGGAAGAAGTAGGAGAGTATATGTGCTCATATGGATTAGTAATTTTTATGGGAAAATTCAACATGTATTTTTAAATGTTGACTCCCTGAACCTGGTTTTGACTGTCTTTCTTAGATAGAGAACCTCTAAGGGTAGACCCAGTTATGGCTGCGATAGAGAAGAATAATTTATAACACTGAACCAAAGACGAATATAAAATAAGTTGAATACAAATATATGTTTGTTTTGAGATTCTGCAGAGTTAAATATCCTATTTATTTCCTTTGTCATTTAATTATTATGATGAGTCTATATAAAAATTACATAAATGTGTTATATTTGCATTGCTCATTCCCCATTAGAATCATTTATTTATCCCTCTAAAACAGAGTCAACTTTTCTTTCCTCATATTTTTTCTCTCCTCATTGCCTCTCTCCCCTCTTAAGTGGAATCTAAGTAACTGATATTATTGTCACCCTGTTTTCCCAAATAAGTTTTTCTGGTCTGTTATAAATAGAACAAGGCTCTCAGGAGGGTCAGAACATCTGAGATGTTCTTGGGCAAGTTTAGCATGAATCACAGTTTATACGTAACAAATCAGATTGGCAGCTATCCGGGATATTTACTAATGTTAGTAATGACCAAAACTGTTAATTTATTGTCTGAGCGTTGTATCTTCGTTAAACCTGTGTTCACCTTCTCTGAAACTCTCCATGCTGCATGCTAGCACGGAGCAGCCGTATCCCCCGACCCAGCGTGAGTCAGGGGTGCAGCCGCGATACCAGCCGTGAGAGCAGTCGAGATACAAGCCCTGCTCGGGGCTTTCCTCCACTTGGTGAGTACCTGTAGGCACTAGAGCTTCTAAGGGCCACCCCTCCTCTTTCTTGCTGGCTAGTCGATGTACCTCTGAGTGGAATGGGCTTGTTATTCTCTTCATTTTTTTAAACTCTTAACCTTCCCCCTTTCTGATCTTCTTGTTTATTCTGTTCATTTCTGCATGCTTAAATCCTGCTTTCCTTTACTAGGAAAACCCGTAGTTTGAAATGCTTTTGATAATCTCCAAATTTTTTTGGACATGCACTTAGGCGCCATTGGTCTTGACAAAAGCAGCTATTGTGAAGGCTACATCATTGCAGGGAAAGTTGATGCTACTGGAAAGCATGACCTGCCTTTTTTGATCCAATGCAAAATGGGCATCCTTTGGAGAAAATTTAGAAAATGTGCTCATAATATACCTTTTAAATTTGCACTGTATTCTTGGGCCTGAGTGCATGCCATATCAAGGTTAACTTTTTCTAAGCTCCAGGTATACTGAGAATTCCTTTTATGCATAAAAAGCTTGTTCCTTAATTCATAGAGCTCAATTTCTATTTCTGCACTACAGAAACTTACCATTTCTCTTGGTTTTTAAATTTATGATCCAGTCACTAATTCACAAAGACCTACTTTTCACATCAGAAACATGAAGTCTTATTTTTTTGTATATAGTATTTTTTCTGCATCATTATTAAAACGTATTTTGAAGAAAATATTTTTACAGTTGGGGCAACCTGAAATCTTGAAAATTGTGTATGTATTTGTGTGACTGCTTCAGTTCAATTATATTTCTAGTTTGCCCACATTGTATTTCTAGAAAGAGGGAGAAGGAGAGAGGGGGAGGGATGGATGGAGGGAGAGAGAGAGAGAGTACTTGAGATATAGGAAAAAAGATGTTACAGACATGAATCTTATCTTACTGTTCATTAGGGTCATAGGGCTTAGTTTTAACATTTATTTATTTATTTATTTATTAAATTTATTCACCATCCATCTTGCTATCCTGTGACTCTGGGCAGTTTACAATAAATTTATATTATAAAAGATTAAAACTTGATAAATACATTAAAATCAACAACTAAGATAATGGGGAAGGGTATTATACAATAGAGTAGAGGTGGGCTCTTCTAATCCAATAACTCCCTCCAGGGTGACATGCCCCTGTCCAGGCCCCAGGCCAATCAGAGCCAGATTTTAAGGCCGTTATAGAACATTACTGATGAAATAATTCTATGGGAAAGAATTAAGATATTAGGGTTGCAAGGTGGAAAAGCCAAAGCTAGAGTAGAAGGGGAAAATGCTATGAGGCTTCTGAGTGATTACTTATTTCTTTGTTTTTCCATTTTTCCTATTAGAAAGCTACCCTGTTTTCCCCAAAATAAGACATCCCCTGATAATAAGCCCAATCAGGCTTTTGAGCTCATGGCAATAAGACCAAGCGTTTATGTCAGGGTTCAAAAAAATATAAGTCAGTGTCTTATTTTGGGGGAAACATGGTAGAGTCCCAATAACATCCCATACAGGAATTTCTTGTGGTATGCACATATTTAGCTAGAAGACCAGACAGAACAAAATGGACACAATAATATTACTGAACTCTAATTTTGCATAGGTGGAGCCTTGGTAGTACAGTGGACTAAAAACACTGTTATTAACATCTGCTTGCAATTACTGCAAGTTCAAATCTCACC
>JANHZT010002184.1:69519-83832 GCA_032468215.1 Stegonotus admiraltiensis | reverse complement strand
AGGACCCAGATTGTGGGGGCAATAAGCTGACTTTGTATAAAATATACAGAAGTATGAAGGCTTAACGCATTGTAAGCCGCCCTGAGTCTCCAGAGAAGGGCGGCATATAAATCAAAGCAAAAAAAAAAATTGGCTCAGAAGTTAAAGATGCTAAGCTTGTCAGCTGGAAAGCAGACAGCCCACGTTCAAGACCTAAGCGCTGAATGATGGGGTGAGCTCCCGTTACTTGCTACAGCTCCTGCCCACCTTGCAGTTTGAAAGTACGCAAATGTGAATAGGTAAATACCTTCAGTGGGAAGGTAGTGTTCTGTGCACTTGGTATATAATCATGCTGGCCACATGACCACAAGTGTTTTCAGACAATTCTGGCTCTCTTGGCTAAGAAATGGACAAGAGCACCGCCCCCTAGATTCAGACACGAACGGAAAGGGGGAAACCTTTAGTAATTCTGCAGATGGATAAAAAAACAACACTACTTAATAATAGTCATTATTAATTTATGAATGGGTTAATCTAACTCACCCACCAGTGGCTGTTAAATTTACAAAGCAAAAGAATGCATATTTGGGATATCCTCCCCCCCCTTTTCATAGATGGGCAGTTTGTGGGATCAAGCCTGGACATTAATGTCCAGGCTTTTACTTGTTTTACTTGTGAATGAATTAGGATTTTTTGGCATTTGGCATTCCTCCCCACCCCCCCATACACACATACACAAACATATTTTATTTAACTGAATTATGTGCATTTTGGGTTTCTATATTTTTCTTGTGTTTCTTACCTGAAAATGGGTGGAGATAGTTCTGGATGCTGCAAGGAAGGTGATTTGGGATTAAACCAACAATTTCAATGTAAATAAATAAATAAAAATTATAAAACTTGAGATAACTAAGGGCCACAGAGGAGGATTTCAAAATCGGTTACAGAATGCAAAGGAATCTGCCACTTTTTCTTGCTGCTATAAAAGAAAGGATAAAGACTTCTTACTTTGATCTAATGAAATAGCCTGTATCACAAACATTTGCTTAGAGCAAAGTGCTGCTATTGTGAGCCAGAAACTAAAGCCGGAATGAAGAACCTGTGCCCAAATATAAGACATTTCACCTTTGAGCATGCTTGCTGCAACCACTGAAAGACATAGTTCAAGAAAATCTTGAGATGCAGATTCCCTATTTCTGTTTTACAGACATATTAAGCCTACTTGATGTATTGAAGGTATTAATTTTAATGTTTTTAAGCCATCCTAAAAATGTGTGATGCTAATGGAATACTTGGATGAGGTTTCTGCTTTAGTATTGTATTTATTATTAAATAATAATAAATTAATTTACTTTTATTTCATTCCTTTGGCTAAATTCTATGAATTAGATCTACCTCATAAAATCTGAACAATTTGTGTAACAAAGGTGCCAAGAATCTTCTTGATTGTAGTACAGCATAAATCCAAGAAACAAAATCTGTAATACGGACTTTGTATTACAAAAATTGTAATACAAAATTGTAATACAATCGCTTCAGGACACTTAAAATTGTAAATGATGTAGTCCTTGAAAAAAAAAATCCAGATTTTAGGAAGGCTAAATTTAGTTTCAATTGGGATGTTGGATTACTGAGAAATATTGAAGAATATTTACAAAATTTTCCTGGATATTTAAAAATCTTAAGTATTTTTTATGTTTCTTCTTCTGTCAGAAAATATGTAATGATCAATAGGTCAGTTACAGCTCCAGTTCTAACCAAATTATCACCTAAGGAGAACCAGCAGCTCATTTGTTTCCCATCCCATTCAGTTTTAATAGCTGATTATTACAAATAGCCAAGCACATATTAACCAAAACTAATAATATTAATAGAGAGTGATTCACAAACTATTACTCTCACAATTGTCAATAACTTCTCAGAATCACTTCTAATTTGCATTATTCCAGCTTCACTCTCATTAGCTAGCATTTTATTATATAATTCAATAAATTGTGGATTGTTTTATTTTTAAACAATTTCTAGGTCCTTTTGTTTTTAACACTGGATGGGTTCCATGTAAACTGTGGCCATGAAACTATGGTAGTCTGCAAACTCCATTGAGGCGATTTCTAAATGCTTTCATTAACAATAACTCTACTAATCCCAGCATATATATCAGCACCAGTTCAAAATTTTTAAATAATTTATTTTTCAGAAAGAAAGAAAAAACAAAATTATAGTGAGGCTATACCAAATCAAAGCATATGTATTCTGCACCCAGGAGAAAAAAAACTTCATTAAATAATTCCTTTAAAATACTAGCAATTTTAAAATGATTTGTAGGAAATAAAAGTTTGAGAACCATGAGTCTGTTGAATAAAGAGATGGTTAAAAAATAATGGAGCTGAAACACAACTTCATCTGCATCTTTAGGCTTTTTTGCTGATGCTTTTTGATTAGCAAGGTTTATTCATTGTGCTTCTCCCTGCATGTGTTTGTATTGATTGGCTGTGTCCAATTCACCCAAAGAAAACCATAAAGTATAGAATTATCTACATTGCATAAGTATTTGAATACCCTTCTAGGATTTCAGCATGATTTGCTTGTCCTCAATGTGCAAATGTTGCAATCTGTGTGACTTCAAGAATGCAATTGAGTCTTTTTATAGGAGCAATTTGTGCTTCGTATCTTAGGTTCATTAGAAATATCTTCTTTATAGTTCTTCAGTTTAATTCTAGAATTAAAATAACAGTCTCATGTGGTTTCCTGTTGAACAAGTTATTTCTTCTTTTCCTTAATTATATGCTACATTCTATTACTACATTTTGCTCCTGTCAGAACATACAGTAATTCTACAGATTGAACTTTTTTATTCTGCAGCAACATTGTAGAAACCTATTCAAGCAAATAGCAATTTCCAAGCTCTTATATCTCATTTAGTCTTGGAATTATTCACATGCCCTGTTCCACATTGCATGTAATTTTGTTTATTTAAAGACATATATCAATATAAATTTTAATTTTCGTTTAAGTTTTGGTGGGATTTTAAAGTTTCATATACCAGAAACATTTTCAGTTTAGAGCTATTAACACTGTGAATGAGGTAAAAATAACTGTTGCTATTACACCTTTTCTCCGCAGGTATTCAGTTCTATCCATCTGTAACCTAATTAGTAGTATTTCAACTATCCCCGTTAGTCAAAATCCACATATTCAGTATTGTACCTGAGTTTGTACATGGATGATGCCATGTGGATTTGGGGAGTCCTGTTGGATTAGACTCTGGGAAAGAATAAGGTTTGCATGAAGAAAGTCCTAAGGACCAATTTCCAACTGTACACATAATAGTTCCAGATAGGAACTTTTCAAAAAATTTCTTTTTGTGAACCATGGGCAATCCATTGACTGTTAGATCGAATACAATTTGTACGAGATGGACCAATGAACTGAGTCTGCATAAAATAGCTTTGCAATCCAATTAATAAGTGCTTGAATAATAAATACTTTGCTTGTCTTGAGTATAATTCATATTGTCAGTATGTTAAATGGTTACTTCCTGTTGTCTGTTGTTTTCCTGCACTAATTTACTTTGTCGCTGACTATAAATTGTCTTTTTATTGATTATGGGGTTTTACATCTTTGAATGAAAAAAAACTAATCTTTTATAATTGCAAGCACACTTTCTAAGGATTCATTGTGCCTCTCACCTTAGGATTTGGATTGTTTACATCTAAATCCTATTATTGCTGAGTTAGTCATTTCATGTTAACATGGTGATTCACCTGTAGTCAACAGGTGATTATTGTTATCGATCTCTGCTGGACTTCATACAAGCTGGAAGGCTTAGAGGTTATTCCTTTTCTTTTCCATGCATCATATGTTCCATAGTTGAGGGTGGTGGGAGTGTATGCAAGAAACTCTCTGTCAGATCTGCCATGGGACTCGCAGTCGATTTTCAAGTCCATTCATACACAATGCCATTTCTTTTCCCTATGTAATCCCAGTGTTGGTAGTGAATCATGTGCATCTCCTTTGGATTGTGGCATTGTTTTTGTCTGAAGTACTTGTGTGTTAATTCTGTGGGTGTTGCCATTCCTTTTACTTGCAGCCTCTCGACGTCATTCCAGATCCACTAGTGCTCTCTCCACTGCTGATTCTGTTGGGCAGTCAGGTGAACAAGTGCTAACTGCATGAATCTGCTTCTTAATATTGTCTCTTTTTTATTACCTTTGTAACATTTGCCTCTCACAAACGTCATTCAGCACTTAGCATGTGGGATCATCATGAGGTTATTATTATTTAACATGCTTTTGTCATTTTCTATTTTTGAATGTTTTTTTATTTTTGCTAATTTTTATTCTTTTGCTTAATGTTATTTCTGGCAATATTACAGCAGCCAATAGAGTATTGTCATGTATTTCCCACGTACCGCTCAGGAAGTACTAAGGAAGGACACTGTAACTTCCTCCTCTTTATATCTATATAAAGCAACCATAGCAATTGTTCATTAGTGAGTAATATTTCTAACATCCAACAGCTAGCTAATGAGATTAATGCAACTAAGGAAGAGAGTCAGCATTCAGCCATAGTTTTCAGTTTTTAATACCTTACTGATTAGGATCACACATAATGCTAAATCAGTCTGTGCGTGAGCAAAAAGACCCTATATGGACAACCAGAACATAAATATTTCATTTCCCCTTTTCATAAAAGTGGTTGGGAGAAGAAATAAGCCACAATCTCATTTTACCTTACATAAACATTTCTTGGCCTCACGTATTCCAGATGTTGTGGCTATAGTTCTCACCATTCTAAACCATCATAGCCACTCAACATGTTTGGTGGGCTCATAATACAAAAATCTGCACAATACCAGTTGGAGAAAACTGCATTAGCTAGTCCTTGGCATGATTTTATAGATAAGCCAGTAAGTAGTTTGTTAAAGTAGAGTTTATGATGGTTACTTTAATGCTAGTTTCAATTGATTTTAATTTATTATATTTGGTTTCTGTATAGTGAAAATTAGGAATAATGAAATCAAATATTTCTTTACTTTCTTCCTCCTGGCCTGGCATTAGAGGAATGGGCATCCAAGTCTGAGATTTACCAAGGATCTTTACTGTTAATTCATGTAGTGCTATGGGTATATGGTCATCAAAGTGGCAAAACTTTGCCCATTAACCTCAAAATTTATGGTTCTTAGACAAAAATAAAACCGTACCATAGAATTTCAGTTTAATGGACACGTTGCTTAGGCCTCTTAAAAACTATGCTACTTCTTCGATGAGAGGAAATTATATAAAAATTAGAGTTGAAAAGAAAGTCACTGACGTTATCTGGGATGTGGAATATATAAATATTGAAAGAAAAAACTCTAGAAACAAGAGCTACATCTGTTTAATACAAGTTTTAAATACTGATAATGTAAACCAGAAGAGAATGTTTGTTTATGTATTCCTATCAAATAAATTCCAGAGTTATACCTGAAACATCGCTCTACCTACCTACAAGTTTTGACACTGTGGACCACAGAAATCAGCCCCATAATGTTCCTTGCTTTCTTTATATTGATTTAAGTTAAAAGGTCCCACTGAATGAAAATGATGTTTTGTTTATATTTTTAATATCAAAGCTTCATATGTAGAATATTTACAGTAATCCCTTTTGTTGTAAGAGATTGTTGCTCTTTAACTTAAGTAAGGCCCAGTCATGTATGTGACTTCATCCAAGCTAGCTTATAACAAAAGTCCTTGTGTATCACAGACTAGAGGCCATTAGCAAGACTTTGATGGGTAAATTCCAGCTCACTCAACCCTCCCCATTACTACTCATATACTGGCCAGTGACCCATGAACAAATGCTCTTTCTGTCCTACTTTCTCACCCATCTATCTTTTTTGCTGACCCTGTCTCTCCACTTCTTGAATGCATGGCTTGTTGGTGATAAGTCTTATTATTCCAAAAATACAGCCTGCTACAAATGTGTGCTGCCTTAAACTTGGTCAACACTGATAAAACGTATAATTTGGGGATGTGAATCTAATTATTGCACATAACTAGCTTTATATGCTACTGATGTTTATTAATACAGTCTGAAGAGCTGTGGTGGTGGTCTGGTTAATGTATGCAGTACTGCAGGCTACTTCTGCTGACTGATGTTTGGCAGTTCGAATCTCACCAGGCTCAAGGTTGACTCAGCCTTCCATCCTTCTGAGGCTGGTAAAATGAGGACCCAGATTGTTGTGGGCAATATGCTGACTCTGTAAGCCACTTAGTAAGCCACTCTGTAAGCCACTTACAGTGCTGTAAAGCACTGTGAAGCAGTATATAATTCTTAAGCACTACTGCTATTGTTGAATTATCTTGGAACAATATTTCTTTCCATGCAGTTAGTTAATGACCATTAATACCATTTCACAAGCTTCTCTTAAAATAGTTTCTTCAGTGTTAGATAAGTTATTAACAAAAGTGAAATAGTATGAGACAGTACCACCAATCTTTCTCTGTAACAGAGGTGCCCACAAAAGATGTTAAAATTTTCCATTGAGATTTTAGAGGCTATCACCAAGATTCAAGACACAGACACAGACACACACACCGTCTTAGTACCTGAATAGAATACAAGGCGTCTTCCCTGAATAGAATACAAGTAGTAGAATGACGTCAGTTGAGATTGGAATTTCCGTCGCTAAGCAAAATGGTCATTAAGCAAAACATCACATAACCACACTGCTTAGCAACAGCAGTCCTGGTAGTCCTGGTTGTCGTCATTCAACAAGGACCTCATGCTTCTGCCTTGCTGTGCTCGCTTCCACTTCAGCTCCCCCTGCCTGTTCTCCACCCATGTCTTCCTTTTTGGCCACCCTACACCTCACTGTGCCCCTCCCCCCAGCTGATCTTCCTCTCATTGCTGATGAGCATCTGGTTGAGACATCTGATTGCCTTTGGTGAGGCATCCAAGCATTGCTTGGAGCCTTCTTGAAGCATTACCAAAGCTTCCCAAAGGCCAGCAGCTGCCTCAGCCAGGCATGCCTTGTCAGCAGTGGGAGGAGAAGACAGCGATGGTCAGCAGGAGGCAGCAGCAACAGACTGCAGAGTGTCTAAAAAGGCAGAGATACGGGAAGATAGGCAGGTGGGGGATTTAAAATACACACTGTAGCTGTAAGTGCCTGTATTTTGATCATGTGACAGGAGGGCCACTGCAAGTCTGTAACTTTGATTCCTTCAGCACCATCATAACTACAAATGGTCATTAAGCAAGGACTACCTGTGTGTTATTCTGTGTCAGTATAGTAGCTTTAGACTCTTCTGAAATTTATTGGGGATTTCTGCTCATGCTTCTGAGGTAAATTTCCATTATCTGATAGTGTTATAATCAAGACAAGAATTGAAAAATACAGAATATAACCCAATGAAGAAGTCCATTCCTTCATCATCACCACTACCACCTCCACCACCATCATCATCTTTGTTGCTGTTCATATGCCAAAAAGTGGGACATAAAGTTGCATGTCAGATATACTTAATGTGATTTAATTTAGTTGTTTCTATTGAATATTTTAAAGGCTTGCAACTTTACTTTGCCATTTTGATTATCCATGTCTTTTTAAAACTATCTTTCCTTTTCTAATGCAATGACAATTCTTATTTAAAACTACATGAAGCCAGGTTTAGGACTGGTTCTTCTGGAAATTTGAGTATTTCAGTTTTTGTTAGAGTAAGCTGGAGTAAGATTTTCACCTTTAATATAAGAACTTTTTTTTTTTGCTGACAAATTTATTTCTCAGAAAATTGTTCTTTTGGAGAGGGGCTATCAGTAATCAAACTGGGATGCAAATATACTTTTACTTACATTTGGACTTGTCAAATGATTATTCTGTACAGTATCAAATCAAGATGTAATCTAGTCAAGTTTATTGTTTTTTAAAAAAAACAGTAACTGCATATTCATGATAGATTCCTATCCCACTGTTCCAAAAATTACTAATTTCTCATGCCCCGAAAGTAGTCAAGTAGTATTCATGGGATGTGATCCTAGGAAGTGTGACTAGGTTCTTGATACAGTGATAACACTGACTTGCAATGTCTGTAAGCAAAACCTACAGTCTCACATGCTCAAAGGTTTTTGTGGAACAACATTGCAGTTTGTATATGTGCATGATGAATATGTAGGTGTATACATTTCCCCACCCCCTACACACACACACAAATGATAGAAATACAATCATACTTAAATTCTTTTCAAAAATGTTATTAGTGATAATTCTGCAAGATTTAAGTGGAGTGAAATTCCATTTCAGTTGAGATTGGAACTAAAGGACTGAAAAGCCGAGTTATCCTATGATTGATTGCATCTTTGAAATGACCTCAGTTTGTTCAGTAGAGAACTGCAATATATTTTCATAATGTGCAAATACTTACTGGGCCTTAAGATACTTTGCTGAACGAACAAAATGACATGGCAAAACATTTGGATTCTCATATTCATTATCATTATTTCACCAAATCCTCCTGCTTGGAGCAAAGCTGATGTTTGAAACGAGCATCTGTGCCTGCTTCAGCAACTACATGCATTAAAAAAGGAGATAGTAATACATATAGTTTTTCTTTCTCTGTAAACTTCATCAATTCCTTTTCAAAGCAGGTTTTCATTAAAGACATTTAATTTTTGCATGTAATGTATTTTTTTAGAAAATGTGCTTGTTGTAAACTGTCTGATCTTAGTAAAAATTGAAAAATATCGAACTCTTTTAAGTGGCACTACCACTGTGCTCAAATGTGTTTAATTTTGCTTTCTTCTCATTAGCAGCAGTAATTGTTCACAACGTTGATTGGATCTTGTTCCCCTTAGTGGAAACTTAACAAATACAATAAAGTTAAATGGAATTTTTGTCTGCAAAGGCTTAAAATCTGTTCATAAATAATATTTCCCAGTGATATTTTTCTGTTTCTAGGTTTTTATATCGATTGTTGTTGTCATTTTCTCCAATTGATATTGAAAGACATTTCTGTGCATTAGAGTTGAAATTGTAACAGTGCTTAAACAAATGTTATTTTTTAATTAGACTGCCCTTTAAATAGTTACATTCACTTTCTTAACATAAAAAAGTGTATTTGCTCATAGCAACAAATAAATGATAATTTGTACATTCATCCTCTAGCATAGCTGGATACCATACTATGAGCGAAGTCCAATTTAGTGGGGCTACAAATGGGAGGGACTTAGCTAAATAAATAAATAAATAAATAAATACATGGAATAATTTAATTCTTTATTATATTCACAATATTAATTGGACACTATTGAACAGATCTTTTGAAGTGCATGGGAAGCATATTTCCCTTTACATCAGTTATATGCAGCTAATTGCCTTCATTGGAATGACTATTTTAAAATCTCCCACAATTAAGCCTTTGAGAGTTCATTGATGAAGGAAAAATGGCAGTTGTGTACAGTTTAAGCAATACTGGTCAGGACAATTCTTTTAAAAAAAGATTATTGGTAAATCAATCTGTTGATGGAATATTGAAAAATGCACATTTATTCTAATAGTGCATTACTTCTCCAATATAATAGTGTTTTCCAATCTTGGCAACTTTAAGATACACAGACTACTAGGGGATTCTGAGAGTTGAAGTCAACATGTCTTAAAGTTGCCAAGGTTGGAAAGTGCTTTTATATAGTATACTTGCAAAAATCATAATTTAATCTTTAGATTTAAGAAAATAAAATAATGACTTTAAAAACACAAAGTAATAAATCTGAAACAATTTTAATGGACTAAAATTAATATTTTTTAAAAGTATAACATTTATCTGTATATTAAGAGATTGGAATGGGGAAATCTTAAAATTATTTGATGGTCTATGAAGATTTATTCATCTTCTAAATACAATGGGAATAAGGTATGGAGTATTTTTTTTAAAAAAAACCTCACTTTTAATTTTTTGTTGATCGATTGTACAAATTGCTTGAGCCTTACTTCAATCAGCCTTACAATCAGAATAATTGGAACTATTCAGATTAAAGATTTGAATAAGCATAAAATAAGACTTGAATAAACATAAAAATACTATTGCAAGACTTAGAAGTAAGTTAAGAAATTAAGAATATATTACTGCAAGTTTCTTACTAAGTTGAAGAACTTCACCCATAGTGCTTATACTTCCTCCTTTGAAAAATTGAGAATATGTAAAAGTAGTTACATTTAACCATTATTATAAAAGAGTTTAAATAACAGTCCCCCTCCTGTCCTTCTTTTCTAACCATATACACAGAATTTGTTCGACTTTCAATTATAGCCTCATAGTAACTCCTAAAACCTGGACCCAATAACAATTAAAGCAGCCAATGGCCTTATTAATATTCCAAAGGGCTGTGAACTTATGTAATGATGACTTTCACTCTTGTCTTTTGTGCAGAACGGTTTGGGCTTGGCCAGCCAGGCAGGTTGCCTGCCTCTATGAATGCAATGCGAGTTCTGAGTACAAGCACAGATCTGGAGACTGCTGTGGCAGATGCATTGGTAAGAGGGAAAGCACAACATGTTACCAACTCCAGAAAGTTACTTGAAGTTGCTTTCTGTACGTACATTTTCCTCTTCTTAATTTTATGTGTGTTCCTATTAAATGAACCTATATGTGTACATGTGACTCTGCCTAAATCTTTCTTTAGGGTTTGGGAAGATGTGAGGAAAGGGGGTTTTAATGCATAATTGCATTGTGAAGAGTTAAATTGTTGATATTAGTGCAGTGAAATGTAGAAGATGAGTTTCACAGTCTGATCCTAATCTTTTATTTGTGGAAATAAATTTAAACTGTTGGTATTCAATATCTTTCAAGTAAATGCTTTATAATAGTGAAACCATCTGTGTCAAATGCTTATGAATGCCACTACAGTTATCTTATGAAATGAATTGAACAGTTTCCTAGTATAAGTTGTGAATAATACTTATACTGGATGTGTTAGTGTGTGCAATATGTTTGCTTCGTGTTCCACAAATGTGCTTTATTTTTATTCATTTGTCCATTTTGGAGAGTTAAAATTTATAGTTGAAATGTCTGTTGAGAATAAATTGCATTGTCCTACCTTAGGGAAAGTTTATTCAGGTTACCTTGACAAAGGCTTCTGTAGTAAATTCTAGAGGTTTCTGATCAGGGCTACTTAATTATTAATTACCATTAACAATAATTAATCATAATTAGATTATGGGTTGATGGATCTGCACCTGTTGGTTGGTCTTTGGATGATTTGCAGTAATACACATTTCTGACTCTTAGTTATGTAGCAGTAAAAGGAATACTATTCCAGCCATCCCTTTTTAGTTCTGAAATTCTATTACATCTAAGAAAGTTTAAGGTAACAAAGGCTTATGTAAAAAAAATAGATAAGGTGAACTAAAACATGTTCCTGGATTTAAACTTCATTAAAACTATGTACTTTAGTATTTTCAAATTCTCATGTACTCTTGAAATTAAGAGTCTGCTTAAAAGCAAATATATATAAATTTTTTTATAAATAAATATAACAGATTGCATCACTGCATCTCTGACTGCAAGTAATTCTATGAAATAGGTTGTTAAGGTCATATTTACTGAAAGCTACTTTTGACATTTTGCTGTTACTCCCAAATGGTGGAGATCCAGAGTGGCAGAAAATATTTGCAAGGTTTTTAGCACTATGAACTATGAATTACAAGATAATGTATGAATAGCATGTATTATCTCTAAATATATATAACAGTGCAATGGACACCTGCATTCTCATCCACTGGATGATTTATAAATTCTCTATGAATCTGGACTTTTACAAATTACTAGGAAGCACATGCTACATGCATATTTTTGACATTATTTTATAGCAGGAAAAAAAACTTCCTTTCCAACTTTCTCTTTGCTTTTCTGCTGAATCCAGGCTTGTATTATATTTCTTCTAGTAGTACTATTTATAAAGACCTAATATGTAATGGATTTGCAAACTAAGAACTAAAAAATAATCAAACGTTAAAATTGAAGCCACTTGGCTGATAAATGTTTAGTTTCTGACTTGATAAAACGAGGTTTACTGGATAAAATTATCTTAATTATAAGATGATGCCCAGGATTTTATTAAATATAAGATAAGGTCGTCCAGGAATATATGATTAATGTAGTTACATAAATTATATAGTGATGAAGATCCCATTCATAATCATGTGAAGCAATACTCCAAACAACTCCAGTTCCAGTTCTTTTTCATCAAAACTGCCATAGAATTTACATGTGGAATTTTGGGAATGAGATGGTAGATTGGGGAGCTAATCGTTGATACTCTGATTCAAGTGACTTGAGTTTGGATAAGTTGGATAGGGGGTCTGGAAGAAATGAAACCCTACTGTCCTCAGCGTTGGTAAATGTGGCTTTCATCTGACTTATCTTTGGCCATAAACTTCAAAGAAAAAAAATCCTTTACCTGAGATACATTTCAGCACTGTGATTTTAGAAGGAAGGTTATAATTCTAGGTCCTATAACTAGAATTTGCCCTGACTCTTTTCTACCTACTGATAACCATGTATGAAAACATCCATCAGACCAACAGTCTTTTTCTTTTGCTTCCTGAAGATATAATTTAAATAACAACAACAACAACAACAAATTTTGATATAATTTTGAATGGTAGCAAATACCTTAGCTATACTAAGGTAGCTAAACTTTTAGAACTGAACTAAGAACTGAACTTTTGGTCCTGAAATGTTGCATTCATACAGTTGTACACAACTCCTCCTTTAGCAAAAATTGTGACTATTTTAGGAATTTCACTATAGTACAGTGTTTATCTGTTTTCCATTTCACAATTGTAGAAAATGTAATTGACGGTTTTCAGCAATCCCACTCTAAGAGGTTCCAAAAGGGGAATACCCCTGTTGCCCCTGTGTTCTAGCTTTTATTGATCAGAACTATTTAAATCAGTGCCCCCCCCCAACCTTTTTGGATTGGTGGCCTGGCAGGGAGGAGAGGGGAACAGGACCATGTGAGCGGCAGGCCAACATGCACATGTGCAACTTGACTTGTGCAAGTGTTGGGCCAGTGCACAAGTGCAGCGTGACCTGTGCAAGTTGAGTTGCCCAGATGTGTGCAGCACACCAGCCTGCTACTCGTGAAAGTCAAGCTGCACACACGTGTGCACGGATCCTTCACTTGCGCATCCCGGTTGCAAATAGGCCACAGCCAAGTAGTAGGCTGCAGCCCGGGGGTTGGGGAGCCCTGATTGAAATGATAGTCATCATTTTAATTTGTAAAATTTGCCTTATTTTAATCAAATTTTAACTAGTGTGATGAGCATATTTGGCTAATTTCACTTACAAAGAAGCAAACTATGATTGAGAAATTCACGTAAGGATATGCTTAATGATGTTTTGTTACTTTTTTTTTAGAAACCCTCTTAAAAATTCACAAGTTCCTAAAATGTGACACGTAAAAAAAATCGTTCATCTCTGTCTTTCCAGAACTTAGCTTCTTTTGCTCTGTATTGTTGACGATCACCATCAACAGTCCTTTAATTTTTTTCAGCCGTTCTGTTGCCTATTTATCTTCACTTCTTGTATAAATATTTGAATAGCCTTAAAGAAATATTTCTTTCTTCTCTCCTTTGGTTTCCATCTTTGGATTCAAGAGGCTTTGCTTCACAGTAAAAGCTTTATTTCCATTAAAAAAAAAGATACAAAACAAGTCCCTTCAGATCAAATTGTTTGCCCTGGCCAAAGCTGATTGTTGTGCCTGTAAAAAGAGATCAACTGAAGTTCTTTCATTCCTAGATCGCTGCAGAGAAAGACCTGTTGACAGGGAAACCAGATAAACTTTGAAATGAAGGGAATTTATTCAGTAGTAGAAGAGAATAAGCTATAAGAACTGAACTCTTGACCTTCATGGCGTATTTGATCATCATTAGTGACAAAAGAGCTCTTGGAGTTTAATTCCAGGAGGTGTGAGAGAATATTTCCAGTCTTGGGAATTGGTATCTATTACAGTAAACTGTCCTCAAATGGCACCTAGTAGGTAAATAATAACTATGTTAGATCTTTTTTTTTCCTGAGAGTACTATATAGACACCAGCAGGATATGAAACAGATATAAAGTATAGCTGAGAAAGTAAGTCATCAATTTAGACACTGCAATTGCTGGAAACTAACAAGACAGTTTCTCAATGATTTGAGGCCAGAAACATGCAGGTGTGGTGCAAACCCTAAAATAAACTTGATACAAAATATAAAACTTGTGGGGGAGGGAATCCTAGCTTTTACCGATATAAAATGCATAAATCCATCTTAACCCTATCCACTCTGGACCGTACCCTCAGGAATACTAAGTAGTCCC
>JANHZT010002184.1:46433-69035 GCA_032468215.1 Stegonotus admiraltiensis | reverse complement strand
AGAACTTTGGTGCCATCAACATGTTTAGTATATCTGTATATACTAAAGTCAAGAAAACACAAATTCTGACATAAATTTTATATATATGTATGTATGTATGTATGTATGTATGTATGTATGAATGAATGAATGAATGAATGAATGAATGAATGAATGAAGAATTTATTGATTAGCCCATTGGGCCATATATATATATATCATGGTTGTCCAACCTTTTGGCTTGCCTGGGTGCATTGAGTGAAAAGGAATTCCTATATTTTTTAAATAATATTTTTACTATCTTGTGGGGCTGCATTACTAGCTGCCCAGGGCCACAGGTTGGACATGCCTGATACAGACTTTCTGAAAATTATACAGAAAATATACAGGAGGACAGAAAAGATATGGAAATAGGCTTAGGAAGTTAATATATATTCTTTCTGGTTGCCATAGAAAAATATTTGACTTATATTTATAAAATATAAGACTCAAGTTCTCATTAGGACCATGCAAAGCCTTCAAGAGAGGAGCTGCATAATAGGTGGGAGCAAGTATGAAGCAATGTGGCTATACATTTAAGACATCTGGGAGCAACTTATCAAACAGTTGTGTAAACCTGAAAAAGGGCATGGCTATTTTACCGATTTGAAAAGAGGGGCTTTAAAATCTGCTCTTTCATATTATAATGCACCTCTTTTGAAGAATTTGCATAGTTTCTCATAACTTAAAACATGCCTTGAGGGCATGGGCATCTTTGTCTGGTACTCACCTGGATTTTTGTTCAGAATGAGCAGTAATTTAACATCAGAATGATTGTAGCTGAATTGTTTCATTTGCAGATGTGGGGTGCTTCACGGGGTTAGGGAAGGCCCTGGGAACCCAATTCGTGCATGGAGACTTGCCATGGGTCAGAAGCCTCAGCCAGCTAGAGGACCCACTAGTGCACAGAACCTGTGGGAGGCTGGGAGACCTCTGCCTTCTCCACACCTCATAATGCCCTGGAGGCCCTTTCTTCCTCCCCGCCCCACTATACCCAGGAGGTCTAGGCCTGCTCCCCAGCCTGCACACCTGGGAAAGGCCCAACAATGCACATAAACTGCTCTACTTTGCATTTTTCTGCAGCTGCTGATAGCTACAGCCAGTCAATGTGACATGCAGCCTTTCTACAGATGCCACCTTGTGCCATTCTGCAAGTGAGCACCAGCTCTCACAGAAAGAGTCTCATTCTAGCCTCCCAAATGATTGTGCTAGCAAACGCATTTATTGGAAAGTCTATAAAGAGGCTCTTTTTAGCTTTCTACACAATCACATGAGCTGGCACCATTCTCTTTCCTACCCTAGGCTACAAAGCTAGTGAACATGATTATTCGGACAGCTAGAAAGAGCCTCTTTATAGCTTTCCGAATGATCATCAGAGCTGGTGCCATTATCGCATTAGCTCAGAAGGCTGCCTCTCCAAATCACACAATTTGGCATCTGCTTGCAGGATAGCATGAGACAATCTCTCTGGGAAGGCTGCATGTTGCATCAACTGGATGTTCCTGTCAGAAACTGCAGAAAAACTCAAAGGTGAGTGGGACAAATTACACTTGCTGCTATCCCTATAACAAATTGAGATCTCCTGGGCATTGGTGGCTTGCAGGCCCAGCTTCTATGCCTGGAGTAGATTTGTGCACATGATGGACCTGGTGGGCAGCTGAGATAGGGAACCCCTGTGGTCAGTCCAAGAGCTGTGGTGGCGCAATGATTAGAATGCAGCACTGCATGCTACTTCTGCTGACTACCAGCTGTCTGCAGTTTGGCAGTTCGATTCTCACCAGCTCAAAGTTGGGTCAGCCCTCCATCCTTCTGAGGTCGGTAAAATGAGGACCCAGATTGTTGGGGGCAATATGCTGACATTGTAAACCGCTTAGGGAGGACTGTAAACACTGTGAAGCAGTATATAAATCTTAAGTGCTATTGCTTACAGTGGGCTGCACTTAAATTTTCATTGTGGGTCAATGGCTGCATCTTTGGGTAAGTCTCTTTGTTGAGCACTATTATAATTCAAATTGGTCACTGAATGAACGGTTATTAAGCTGTATTACTTTAGTGAAATTATTCAAAACAACTAAATCCAATATTTATTTTCCCTCCGACCAGAAAAAACCAGTGAGAAGAAGGTATGAACCATATGGGATGTATTCTGATGATGATGCAAACAGCGATGCCTCCAGTGCATGCTCAGAGCGGTCCTATGGTTCCCGCAATGGAGGCATCCCACACTACCTGCGACAGACAGAAGATGTAGCGGAGGTCTTAAACCATTGTGCTAGTTCCAACTGGTCTGAAAGGAAAGAGGGGTTAATTGGCTTGCAAAACCTATTGAAGAGCCAGAGGACATTAAGGTGAGTGCGTATTTAATTAGTAACTATTCATATATTTTGTACCTGTTCTTTGTGAAGTCTTTAAAAGAGTTCCGTTAATTATGAAAGGTTTATGCTTCTTCTAAATTATCAATGTTTTGTTTAATAATCGTAGTTGTAAGGTATATTTTAGATAGCCAGCATTTTTAATGATGGGGCTGTATTTTTTGTTTCTATCACCTATTACTGATATTTTTGAATTCAACTTATAATTAGGATGAACAATTGGAATTAATATCATTGCAGAATAGATTTTCTACTTAGTGATATACTGTAGGTATTCAGAGCTGTTCATATAATTAGGAGTTTTTTTATCTTCTTTTTACCTTAAATCAAGAAAATAGAAGATTTTGAAAAAGTTGAGTGATGACTTAGAACATGCTTTTTAATGCTGTAATTCTTACCGTCTTTATTAAATACAGGTAGTCCTTGATCTACAACGGTTTCATTTAGTGACCGTTCAAAGTTACAATGGCAATGAAAAAAGGGATTTGTGACCGTTGCAGCATCCCCATGGTCACATGATTTACATTCACATGCTTGACAACTGACTCACATTTATGACGGTTGGAGCATCCCAGGATCATATGATCACATTCTGCAATCTTCCGATCAGCAAAATCAATGGGGAAACCAGATTCACTTAACAATCATGTTACTAAATTAACAACCGCAGTGATTCACTTAACAAATATAGCAAGAAAAGTCAAAATGGGGCAGAACACCCTTAACAAATTTCTCACTTAGCAACATAAATTTAGGGGTCAATTGTGGCCGTATGTTGAGGATTACCTGTACAGAATTGAGCAATGTATGGCTGGCAGCCTTGCATTAACCATTATTATTATTATTATTTTTAGTCCAGAAACATACCACACATAGATACTGACATACAGGCATCATGCTACTAAAGATATTTATTTTGGTATAGTGTTTGGTTTTGACCTAAAAACCAGGAGATTGTGAGTTCTTAACCCACCTAAGGCATGAAAGCTGACTGGTTGACTTTGGGCTAGTTACATCTCTCAGTTCAGCTCAACCCACCTCACAAGGTTATTGCTTGCAGGAAAAATAGGAGGAGGAAGGAGCGTTAGATAGGTTCCCGGCCTTGAGTTACTCAAAGGTGGGATTAAAAAACTAATAAGTAAATAAAAATAAAAACCAGAGAAAGCAAAAATATTTTGAATGTTTTGCATCCTCCCTTTGGAGATGTCATCAGCATCCCTCAGTAATCAAAAATAAACAAGAGAGCAAAATGTGTATCTAGAGTCAGGGTATCTGAATGAAAACAGGTTAAAGAAAGCCCAACAAATATGTAGATTGTAATCTTCCTAACATACATATGAAACAGTATGCATAGAGAATTATGTGACACTGCCCAAACTTCCCTGGTGGGCCCTCAGTTTAGAAAAAGCTGAATTGTTGATTAAAGACTCTTTGATATTTAAGGTGAACAGTTTAAGAAGTTTGAGAAGATTTATGAGAAATTATGTAAAATGTTCAATGAATTCCAGTTCTATTATTCCTAATGAAACTACCACTTATAATTTCTTTGGCTCAGAGCAAGTATATTTGAAGTCCAAGACAGAGTGTCCAAGAGAACTGAAATTTCTATTTTGTGTCCATTTGTTCTTTTGTATTGTCATAAAATACGGTTGAATATATGCCATGGGAGTGAGTTGGAGACCAGAAGTGCACTATCCAAAAATCAGTAGGAGAACATTTTAGTTCTCTAGAACTCTCTGTTTAAGACTTCAAGGGGACAATCCTTCAGCTGTGTGTTTCTAGAAAAAAGATTGAACATAAAATTTTTACCTTCACTAAAGAGAAGGATATACTGTATATAAGGAGAACATACTGCAAGGCAGTTCAGTTCTTTACATTAATTAAAATTAAATTGATTGGCAAGACAGCAAAACATGTAAAAATAGAGGAACCAACCTTTTGGCTTGCCTGGGCTGCATTGAATGAAGATGAATTGTCTTGGCCCATACATAAAATATACAATATATGTGGATATAAAACACATCATAATCTTAAAAGTTTATGATCTTGTGACATCACATTACTAGCTGTTAAGGGTGAGATGAGGGCTGTAGATTGGACATGCCTGATTTATATTATATCACAAATTAGAAACCTAAATATAGTCTCTTGACCTTATATTGAAGTCCCCCATCTGTTGAGATTAGAATGGGAGTTTCCTTGTCTATACTTATTTGCTGCTTTGGAAATAAATGATGGTTTTGTATGTAAATTTGTGTTGCTACATTTTACTAATTTCTACAATAATTTGGGGGTTTTTTTGTTTGGGTTTAGCCGTGTGGAGTTGAAAAGGTTATGTGAAATCTTCACACGTATGTTTGCAGACCCCCACAGCAAGGTAAATTTTTAAATATATGCACCTTTTATGAACAATCCATAAATGTTGGGGGTTGGATTATAAATAAATGATTGAATTAAAATGATAATCATAATATTTTATTTTTTGTGCTAGATAGTTGTTTAGTCTTTGCAGTTATCTGTGGTGAATTACTGAGATATTTTTAAATTCCATAAGTAAGTAGGATATTATCTAGAGCAGAACATTTCCTTGGAATGTAAGAAAATAGATTATTTCAAAAATATGTATTGCCTCAAGAATTTAACAGTTAACCTTACATATTATAAAAATATTCTTTCATAAAGTTATCTTAAACTTTCTGTGAATGCAGTTTATCTGAATGCAAGGGAAACTGCCTTAAAGCAATTTGCTTTGATTTTTTTTATATCAGTTTACTAATGAATGGTTTGTTTTGTTGCATGGCCTGTTTTGCGGTGGAATTCACGACAGAGAGTAAGTGTATTTTCCTTCCTCCTCACTCCCACCACTTAAACTCACCTCTTTTATCTATTTAATATAAGTCATCCAGTACATCCTGGTACTTCACAATATTAACATGGATGTCAAAATCATCCCTATTAATGCAGGTTTTGTTTGCCTTTAATTTTCATCATTTTTGTGTTAATCATGATGTTAATAATGATGTAAATCATGATTTCCTCTGTTATCTCTTTTAACTTAAAGGTTTTCAGCATGTTTCTTGAAACTTTGGTAGACTTCATCATTATTCACAAAGATGATTTGCAGGACTGGCTCTTTGTTCTTCTGACACAGTTACTGAAGAAGATGGGTGCTGACCTGCTGGGATCAGTGCAGGCCAAAGTGCAGAAAGCTCTGGATGTAACAAGGTAGTGTATCTGCCAAGTAACTGGGGATAAGTTGCTGACATGTTTTTTTACATAATGCAAAACCAGCTTTCTCAAACCTAGTGCCCTGCAGATACGATGAATTGCAATGTTCATCATCTTCAGATAGAAAGCTATTATTTAGTGTCTCATAAATTGAATCTGTTAAGCCACAACCATGAGCCTCTCATCTGATAAAAACTGTCCTGAGGGAAATAGGAAGACTTCATTCCTTCATTTAAATCCCACATCAAAATTAGGCTTAACTAAGAATACATAAAAGTAAAATCTTTGAAAACAGAGTATCTACCCTTGGATTGCTTCCGTTTATTGGATCCTTTATCTGTCCTCCTTGTGGCTTAAGAAAATACATAGTTATTCAGAAAGTCGACTGAAGACTGGGGTGGCGGGGGGTGGGGTGTTTATTTATTTTTATTTCTTAGACTGTGGCATGCAGCTGTTATATATTTCATTTTTCTCTATCTGAGGAAAACGCTAGTTATATTTAAATCTTGGAACTTGTTCTTATGCTCTCTCTTCCCTTTTCCCTTTCCATTATAGAGATTCTTTTCCATTTGACCAACAATTTAATATTTTGATGAGGTTTATCGTAGATCAGACCCAAACACCAAACCTTAAGGTAGGTTAAGGTGCTTGCACTTCCTTTGGGAAATGATGTCTGAGAGTAAAGTCAAGCATAATGCTTAAATATAGATAACTGGGGCAAATACGTTTTTCCTTGGTAGGGTTTTCAGAAGATCTAGAGATGGCTCTTTTGCAGCAAGTAATGGTTCATAAAAAGATTGGGCTTAAGAAAAAGTTTTGAGCTTTGGAATTTGTTGTGTTATCTTTATTTACAAAATGTATTCTATTCACTTCAGGTAAAAGTGGCAATATTAAAATACATTGAATCCTTGGCTAGACAAATGGATCCTACAGATTTTGTAAACTCCAGTGAGGCTAAACTTGCAGTTTCTAGGATTATTACCTGGACAACAGAACCAAAGAGCTCAGATGTAAGAAAGGTGAGTCAAAGCAATGGGAGGGAATAATTGGTGCAACTTATATAAATTCATTAAAAAAACTAAGATTATACCGTATCAGATCGATAAATTCATTCAGTTGTATTCAAAATGTGCTTTTGCTGGATGAAAACCTTCCTTTGAGAGAAGCCATTCGCTCCAACCAAATATTTCAGTTACATTAGCGTAATGATTTGCATTGTTTCCCCTCTCTGTAGTCTTCTTTGTAATTTCTTTCCCCCTTTTTTGGGAGCATTGGGTACATTTTCACATAGTGTAGAAGGGCATGCTAAAGAATGCAGAGTGAGACTTCAATTGTGGAAGTATTTGAGTGGAACTCAAGGAAGATTCATTCTCTGAAATGAAATTAGAGATGGATAACTTTTGTGGGCAAAAGCCTTGTTCAGGAAAATAATCAGAAGCCAAATTATGTTTTGGCTGAAAATAAAACCTGGACAAAGCACACCTTGTTTCTCTTTCTCTTCCCTTTATCATAATCACAATTGAAAGATACTCTTTTATTCTCTGAAATTTTGCATGTATTTCAAGTGTGCATGCAGATGCTCTCATGAAAGTAGAAATGCATATCATTCTTTCAAGAGAGGGCATTTCAAGCACACACAAAAAGGACATTTATTTCATGTCTATCCATGTATGTATTCACATACATCTTTATGTATGTTCCCCATCCACACACTTTACTAGAACATGTAGGGAGCAAGATTTCAGATGAGAAGTAGAAGTATGGAGAGGATTTGCTGGCCAAAAATTCCAACTAATGGCTTAAATAAATAAAACGTTTTGTAGACCAAGAAAAACATTTCCTATTCTTAAAATATAAGAAGGTGAGAATTCTGTGGAAGGGGTGGTAGTAACCCTGTGCAGATATTGCAGTACCCCTCAAAGCACTTTCACGAAAACCATGTTGTACTCCACCACTCCATTTCTATTCAGTGAAGCATTTGTGCCATTATTTTGTTTGGTAACAGTAGTTTCTGCTAATGACCTGCCTCAACTCTGAGGTAGAACACTGAGTAACTGTGAGGTTATTCACAGTGCTGAGACTGTGTAATAAATCTCTGTGAAGCAAAGCATGTACCTCATCAGAGCAAATCTTCCACAATCATACATACACATACACAGTGAGAAGTAGATAAATCAGTTACCTGTGAGTTCCTCAGTCAGCTTTTCAGTTTATTTACCAGTTCCTCTGAGGAAAAGTTAATAATACTGGTATCAAGTTTCAAATTTGCTTTCTTGCCATCAACATTCATGTTAATGTGGTCTGTGAAGTTCCCAGCTGTGCCATGAGATGTCATCTTTGTCATGAATGTCAAAAAGAACAGAACCTTGGAAACTTTTTAGAGTTAAGTCAACAACCCTCTAAAATGGGTGTCAAACACAAGGCCTGCGGGCCGCATCCGGCTTGCAATGTGAATGGATCTGGCCCTCGGGGCCATCCTGGAAAATGTAAGGGGCTGGCCAGCATGGCTTCGACCCAGTTTACTCACTGCAAAGAACAAACATGCCAGCAGTTTGGGGAGTGGTGTCAAGCTGGCCACACCCACCCAGTTGGCCACACTCAGTAAATTGTGTCAAGCTGGCCAAGCCCACTCAGTCAGCCACAAGCCCAGCCCCCCAAGGTCAACCACAGCGCTGATGCGGCTCTCAATGAAATTGAGTTTGACACCCCTGCTCTAAAAGGATGCAAATGACCAGCTGTGTGCAAGAAATATAAATCCTTCCATTCCCCACTGTCCTGTCAGAGCTGAAGAAGCTTCTTGGATGAGAAGCAAAACGTCTTCAAAGAAAAATCAAGAAACTCCAGTTACCTCCTGAAAAAGCGCCTTTGGGACAACTATGACCTGGACGACTGAGAATCTCTACAGATTTTTAGAGTTAGGGTTAAACTATGTAGATGGAAATATGAGCTTGTGATGTTGAAGAGGAGAAGACAGATCATAGGAAGCCCATTGAAATAGAAAGATGAAGTTGATCAGAAAAATAGGTAGAAATGAAATGAAATGAAAAGGCAACAACATATAATGATTAAATGGCAGGGGATTAATTATATATCTTTCTGAATATCCGTTTTGGAATGGGAGCTACTGCATTGAATTTGTTGAGTAAAGTCAACGTTAATAATTGTTTACTGTGAAACAAAGCATAATTAAATAGACAATAGGGAGTTTGATACTTCTTCAATATAACAATATGACTAATGGGTTCAGTGCAGAAAAAAGAGAAATAATTAACATTGGGGTTTACATGCTCTTCTTTTATTCCTTCTTTTCTACAAATTGTCTTTATGCTAACCATGATGCAGAAGGATGCATACAATGATTCTTGCAGTGGATATTGCTGATATAGTTGTCTTGTGAACATATTTTATAAAACTACTTTTTAGCCGAATGACGTGGACAGTCCTATTATTATTTAAAGACAGTTTAGGTCTGGAGATAGACTAGAATTAACTCAAGCAATCAACAAGAGGACACATTTAAAAGGATTTGTGTGTTTTCTTTTTTCTTCAAGGTAAAAATATGATAGAAATTTGCAGCAGCATTAACTATGGGGGGAAAAAAAGATATTTTTCATTATTTATCTAATGCTGAAGGGCAAAAAGTATGATCTATGAGCTGCATGCTTTCCACCACTACTGTATTTCTTGGATCCTTAAACTAACATTTCTTTCATGATAGTGATAGTAGTCAGAGAAATTGCAGAAACCTTTACTGCACACAGTAAACCAGGAGAGAGGCTAATTCTGTTCCTTTCCACCACATTGAGAGACGATGGGAAACGTTAGTTAGCATGGGAAAAGATCTCTTCCCTAAACCTTTATTCCAGGGTCCAAAACAAGAAGTTCTGTCAAAAGCAACTTCCAGTGCTTGTTACATAGAAAAACAGTATAAAAACATCTTTTAAATCATACAGCTAGGTGTTTTCTTCATTGTTAGGGAAACAAATGCCTACTGTGCTGATGTTAAGAGCCCACTTTTAAAACACTATCATCATCATCACCATCACCACCCCAAAATTAAAACATTCTCTTTGGTATTTTAACATGCGAATATCGCCTAGAATTTTAATCTTTGTTCACAAGTCAATTGTCATTTAAAAAAAATATATTTTTAATTTCTCAGAGTATAGTTTACAAAAATAGACTGAATGTTGCTCAGCAGTAAGGAGACCAAAACATACTTTTGCATACAATGCATCATTGTTAGTGCTATTGCAGTGAAAGGCTTCCTAATTTGCTGCTTTGCAGATTTGCTGTTATTTGACTGCATCAGGCTTTAACCATATGCACATATCTGTTTAGAAGCGGGTGGTAGCAAAAAGATGAGACCAACTTCTGATGGTTCACCAGGGGTGTCAAACTTGCGTCGTATCACAACGGGATACCCGGGGTGGGCGTGGCCAGCGCATGACTCATCCAGGGGGCTAGTTTGACATCCCTGACTTAGACACAGTAGCACCTGTATCATAAGTACAGTGGTGGAGGTAGAACTGGCTGGCCTTAGGTTGTAAGTTTTGTTTATCTGTTTTCAAAAAGGCTGAGTAAGGAAATAAATAACTAAAAATAAAGTTACAGCTATTGAATTCTCTATGAGTAACAGAGGAATTTTAAAATTTACATCTACAAATCATAAAAGGCATTATAGTACAGGTTGGAAAAAAATAAAGAGTTACAAAACTTAGTAATGGCCATCCACTTCCATTTTTGTGACATTAGTTCTACATTGGAAAAGCATTTCTGCTTTATAAATGCAACTTCTGCAAGAAACTAAACATAAATGTTTCTGCAATGGTCAGTGAAAATCTTGTGCTTGGTTCTAATAAATAATATTCCATTTCCTATTTGTTGAACTCAGACCATGCATAGTTGGGTAGGTGAGGATATGCCAGCTAAACCAACAGCAGCCTCGTCAGGTCCTGGTGAAGGAAACTTGGAAGAAAAGTGTAAACAGGTAGACTAAAAGTAGCATACACTAATCATAAGATATTAGTCTGTGTTTGCAGTCCAAAATTCTAATCTAGCTTAGATTTGTGGGGAAAAAAGGTTGGGGGGAGAATTTTCTTTAAAAATGCAGTGATGTGTGATAACCTCACGTGTGTTTCTTTCACTCTGGTTTGATTAGATTAAATGAGTATTATCTGAAGTGTCTGCAGCTAGTTGCAGTCTCCTATGAGTTCACATCCCAAGGTGGATGAAAAATGACTGAAAGCTTTCAATTCAATATTTGCATGCCTGCTATTCCATTAACATGCAACACACCTGTCCTTTAGGTTCTTGCTTAATACAGCTCTTCCCTGTTACAGGACACAAAGTCAAAGGACCTTTACTTATACACAATGACAACTTGGGCTGTACTGAAGTGCTTATATGCCCTTTTCTTGTGGCATTTGTGGAATGTCATTACAGTCACCCCTTTTGTTGATAATTTTTTGGATTTTAATAGATGTTATTGGAAAATTTCTGAGGGAAACAAAATTATAACAGCAACGGGCAGAATTAGTTTAAGAACCAATAAGGCAGCTGAAAAAGTACAAAGGATAGTATAAAAAGTATAAAAGAGCTATGGTTGCACTGTAGCCCAAATTGAATGCACCAGTATTGGGAAGGTACAAAATAGAACTAGATTCACAGAATTGGATCTTTTGCTTGGTTGCTGTACTGACTTGCATGTAGATGTCCCTAACTAAACTAAAATTCCCATGCTTGGATCCGCATGATTTTTCTGATTGTTCATATAGCTATTTTTCTTCATTTTGTTATCCATTCTTTTCTTGGACTTGACTTGAAATAATATTTTCTGTTCAAAGAATGTTCTTTTAATGAATGTTCCCACATTTCTGTAGGGCAGGATGAGTACGACCATATGTGGCTTATTTTTCACTTTCTGAGTTCTGCGCAAACAGATTTCCCATCTAGTTAGAAGTACACTGATTTGAGGAAGAAGGAGAGGCCAGCTGGAACTATATAATGTTCTTCTTCATTTACAATATTTAATTTTGAAGGAACAGTGCTTATTCTAATGGAAAGGATAATAGTTCAAAGACTGAATTTCAGTCATAATTGATAGATTAAACCTCACGCAGCCTCTAACAAGTCATAATGGATTTTTTTTCAAGGCAAACATTACAAGAAAGCACACAGAAACTGAATGAAATTTAGTTGTACTTTTTCTTAGTGGCTTTTTCTTATCCTGCCAAAGTTTATTATTAGCTATATATGTTTATTAAGAGCCAGTCTGGTGTAGTGATTAAGTTACCAGACTAGAAATCAGGAGACTGAGTTCTAGTCTCATTTTAAAGATAGGCAGAAAGATAGGATTAGACACACACACACACACACACACACACACACACACACACACACACGGGGTCGAGGGGGAGAGCATTTTCTGCAGGTACTAGCTTGAACTGGAATAGCTAATGGATTTATAAAAATAAATTGACTTACTGAATAGTTTAGGTCAGTTATTTAAGTTCATGAATGAATGCACATTATTAATGAATCATGTATCACCAGTTCTGAAGTATGAAGTATATGATGTGGAAGTCTGGAATCAGCTTGTTAACAGAGTAATTTAATTTTCAAAACTGTGTTAGCACAGTGTCTTTTTTTTTTTACAAAAACTTTTTGAACTTGTACTTATTGGTAGTTATTTGATACAGAACAATGAATTATATGTACTTTTTATTGGACTCTTATATGTAGGTTTGTATTCTTAATTTGCAGTTTGTAGTTTACAGAAAATGCCACTGGACATTTCATTAAATGTGAGAAGTATTTTGCTTTGTTTCTTGTTTCTTTTTCTTTTTTTACTGTAATGGCTTGATTTCAGCAGTACTTCCCTGTCGTGTATTTGGAATGTGTGATATTATGGGTAAAATGAATGTATTTAACTGCAATCTGGATATTGTGATATGTCCCAGTAACAATTGTGATATGTCCCAGTAACAATTGGGACATATCAATTAACAATTTTTAAAAAAAAATCTGCTGTGATTCTGACTTTCTTCTTCTTTTTGCTTCCTAGGCAGCACAAATAGTCCTGATCTCTCTGTTCGAATTGAACACTCCCGAGTTTACCATGTTACTTGGTGCCTTGCCAAAAACATTCCAGGATGGTGCTACCAGACTATTACATAACCACCTCAAGAACTCCAGCAACACTAGTGTGGTAAGATAAGATTATTTTTCTGTAAGAAATAAACAGCAAAACCAAAAATTTCTAAAGACAGTAATTTCTTGATCACCAGTTAATTTTGGCAGAGTCATACAAATCTGCAGTTTTGGCTTTACAGGGCAAAAGAGACACAGTGTTTAATAAAAGAGGTGCTATTGAATGTGGTAGATTGTGTGCATATTGACCCATAAGGTTCACCTTGGACTCTCATTATCCTGCCAAATTCTAGGGGCAATTTTTGCTGCAATTGTAAAGGTTTTTTAAAAATGCGTTTAACTGCTTTGAGGACTTTCAAGAAATTATGCTTTAAAGTAATTGTGCCGTTACCCTGCATAGTTTGCTTTACCTGTATATTAGCTAAGATGCCATGGTGCCAAGTGTGGGTCTTGGCAAAAGATGAGGGAAAAGGAAAGATCAGAATAGAGGTTCAGTGGCTTAAAGTTAAGAAAATATGATGATTTGTTTATTAAGCTCAGATAGGAGCTTTAGTGGCTAAAATAGGAGGAGGAAGATGTGCTGGATATGTTCACTATCTTGAGTTATTTGTAAAAATAATAAGGGTAGGAAATAAATAATAAAATAAAATACCCTGTTTCCAGGGAAGTAGTTCAATAGTGTCTGCAGCACACTATCGTGATGCCAAAATGATGACATACTCAATTATGTCATCATGCAAATGCCATTACTACAAGCTTTCAGTGTTTGTATCTGATGCAATTAAATAGGGTGATATTATGTGATGTCATGATGCATGTATCACCTTTTGTCCTCCTGTGGACAACCAAGAAGTGGGGAGCATTGGGAGCCAATATACAAACTATTCAGAAGACATCCAAACCAGAAAATTCCAAAATTTTGCTGCCATTGAAATGCTCTCACTTTTGAAGCTGCAGCTGGGAAGAACAGTAGAAAGTAGGTCCAGCTGCATGGAAGAAGGAGAAGGGAGTTCTCACCTTCCTCTACCCTGCTGAACCTAAGTACTCTTAATGCATTCATAGACAAAGGTCTAACATATCCAGCCAAGACCTCTTACTTTGCTGTATTTGTTGAAAATATGTGTTTTCAAGAAGCCCCAAAGCCTTTCATTCTAGAATATTGCTAAGGCATCAATGTGAAGAAAGGAAGGGGGGAAAAATCAGGCCTCCTTATAGTAACCCTTTTGCTTTTGTCAGATAGATAATGTGAATATTGATAAGCACCTTGTCTTGTTTACCTTATAATATAAATAAGGCAATAGTGGGCAACCTCCAACTCTAGAAAATTTTTATTGAATAATTTGAAAGCTAGGAAGCAATTGATACTGGTCATTAGTCAGAGTTAAAATGTTGGTAGATACTGCTTAAGTCAGAATTTAAATTAACTGAAGTAAAGGTCCCATATTTCATTTTACTTTTCCCTGTAATATATGTTACATTATGTCATTTCTTCTCTTTTGTGTGTATTAGGGTTCTCCTAGTAATACTGTTGGCCGAACCCCTTCACGTCATCCTAGCAGCAGAACCAGCCCCTTAACTTCACCTACTAATTGTTCTCATGGAGGATTATCACCCAGGTAACACTGTAGCTTAATTAAAGTATAATTCCAATATGTAAAAGCTTTCTATTTAAAATATAAAAACTCAATATAGATGCATATATAATAGACGCTTGTTCAATTCTGAAAATAGGGGAAGAAAATTTTTGCTTCTCTTAAGGAAAAAAAATTATACTGCACTTTCTTTAATAATAGTCTTTGTAAAAATACTAAATTTTACAGGTAATGTCAAAAAGCTATGATAATATCTACCCTTTTGTCCTGCACACATATAAATGTAAATATATTCAAGTGAATATGTATTATGTTCATTTAAACAAAGTACTTTTACATTTGTCCTCATTTCCTTGACAGCCATATTTGAAGATCTAAAAAAGGAGAGGAGGAACTTTGAGAATGCTTTATCAATAAACTGGAAATATTATTTTAGTTTCACTTATTTGAAACTAAGAAACTATTTGCCAAGAAAATCAAGAAAAATAATGTTCTGCCTAAAATGACTGTATAATGGTTGTGGTGGTATAATATGAAAAAGATAGTTGATTAACATGCCAAAGTTGTTTTCCGGCTTCTGGTAGGAGATGAGTCTGGATGTATTAACTACATAGAGTAATACAAATATTTTGAAAGGATGGTGACAATAAAATTTGAGATAGAATCATTTTCTTCCAAAAGATAGTGTGAATAGACTTACTAAAGGGAGTAACTATGCCTGTTCCCAGAATTTCTTTGAGGGAGGCATACAACCAGGGGGCATACACTGGAGAAAGAAGTGGCACTTTCATCTTTTTGGTCTCATAAATATAAATGGAAATATCTGCCCCTGTTTAGTAACATGTTTGTACTGATGGAAATATTACAAGAATGTTACTGATATTTCATTGTGAAATGATTTGACCATTAGCATCCTATCCACATACTACCAATTTTGAAGTAACCATTTTCTATTGATCCTGTTACTTAGCATATCAGACTTTATCATATTCTGTTGATTCAACATGTAGTTATGAAATGCAGTCCATACTAAAAGTCTCTACTGAATATTATTGACTCAGAACATTATTTGCAGTGAAGTGTCTTGTTTATAAATATTGAAAATATTAAGTTTCAACTTGCTGGAGTGGAATTTGGCACATTAGCAGGTTTGCTACTCCAAGCAACTCAGGAATTTTGATCAAAATAAATAGGATTAACAAAAGGTGTCTTTGCTTCCTAAGCATTTACTGTATTTACACCTGACTTTCTACTTGAAAAATGAATTGTAAGCAAATTTCCTACTGTTGATGGGGCTTAGTCCTATGCCCTGGTCCCCAACATAGCACCAGGGGATGATCTATCTATTTAGATTTTTTAAATTGAAAATAATGAATGAGAAGTGCATATCAGAGTCAATGTAAACAGTATTCTCAGTAGTGTCTTATAAGTGTTGCATAAAATGGCATATGGCTACAGACCAATATTTATTTTATCCTGAGTGTTGTGTGACTACGAACAATCATTTTGTGAAAATGTCCTTAATATTCAGTTTCCCTATTATTAGTATTTACATACTGTCACTATTCCAAATGAAAGTTGAGGATTTCTGGCATATGCATGTGGGACTACAGTGTAAAATTGCTTAAGTATATCTTATAATTATTCAGATACAGGTTTTAAATTCAAGGCATGCTTTAGTTAATGTGAGTTTACCAACATGTACATAACAGATATGAAAAATGCAAAAAGTATTCTTTATCCTATACAAATATGACCTTGGTGGCGTCCCCCCGCCTTTTCAAAGATTTAAAAAATGTCTTGACATTTTCTTCTCTGTGGTATTTTCCAGCTCTATGTGTATCATACAACCTATTCTGTTTGGCCATTTTAGGTTATTTTTGTTCCACTGAACTTATTATTTGACAAAATCAGGACAGTTTTGTTCTAATTATAGGGTCAGTTTTCCACAAGTCAAGAAATCTGAATCTTTAGAAAGATTTTCAGAATAATGATTATATATATTTAAAATAAATGTGGTGTATATTTGGTTATATATGTGTGGACATACATTGTAATAGACACATAAAGACACATAGATATGTTATACTCTTGGGTTTATTTTCCTTATGGAAAAAAATTGCATATATATTTGATTTTAGATTCTGTTTCTGAACAAACTGCTTACTCCAAGCTATTTATGTATTAGATTTTTATTCATTGTCAATATTTTTAGTTTTCAATCATTCTGCTGTTTTTATTAAATTACTTTCTTTTTCAAGTTTCAGCCTATAATATTTGAGAAATGCTTCACTGTGACTTTTATATATTTTTTATGAGCTGCCTTTTTTACTTTACGCTTTAATTTTTTGTTCCTGCTTTTTGGAAATGTTGGGACAAAAAAAAAACCATCCTTCAGAATTTAAACTATTTACAAATATGTAATCTTTTGATTCGATGAAACATAGTAGTGACATGAAACAAATACCTTTCATTGCATCTGAGATGCATTTGGAGTTCAAACAAACATTTTGAAAGAATTAACTAGCAAATTGTATCTCTTTAGTTTGAAATGCTAAAATGCTCTTTTTTGTCAGAATATTGTACTTTGGAGTTACAGACTTGTCAATTTGTTTGGCTATACTGAGATAGTAAGGGAGAATTGGTCATACTTCACTCGTTAAAAATTCAGGTTGCGTGTCTTTGGTTGCTTGCCCCACAGGATCAGATTTATAATGTTAGCCTTTCTCTCTCCAAATGCAAAATTATGTAAACATAACTTATTTTTGGCCTTTTTTCCCCCTCTGAAAGACTTTCATGAGAAACAGCTGAAGAAGCATGCTGTGATACAATAGGGTTGTGCAGAGATCTAGATTCAAAGAGTAAAATTTGTGGGCATCTATGCAACATCTATTGGAATTCTCTTCTTAATAACTCTTCCAGGGAAACATATGATTGGTTTAAAATGTTCTCAACTGGTGCTGCATATATGCCTAGGCTCACTTTAAATTTTACATTTTGCCCTTGGTATCCAGGTCTTTGCACAGCTCTAAAGTACTGCAAAATTATTCTGATGTCTCATTTCATGATTTGCAGTGTTTTTCATTTATTTCTACACCAATGTGATCTTTTGCTATAATGACGTACTGAAAGCTCAATAGAAACAAAATGACCAATTGAATACTCCAGCCGTTCTAGAAATAAATCCCAATATATGACATGGCTCATCTTATAGAACTGCCTCAGCAATGCTAACAATTCCAAATCTGGCCTTTTTCATCTTGGTAAATCTTTGCAATTGCTAATGAATATCTCGTATGGAGATAGGCTAAAAAGCTAACATGGATGCCCAAACTGTTTTACATTGGAGAGTCAGATCTGCAGTGTTTAATTTTCCTTCCAGAATGTATGTTTCAGTAATGAGTTGCCTATTTCCAGAAGTAGGCAACTCAGAATTGGAAGTGGCTCATGGGGTATTGGATTTGATATGGCCCCAAAATAGATGCAGTATGAGAGATTTCTAAGGGTTTATCTTTATTTACCTGATTCAGCCATTAGAGTAGTATTGGATAAAACTAGTCAACAGAATGTGGGCAATAGGAAACAGACTATTTCTGAGTTCTGGAAAGTGATTGTTAAGAAAAGTGAATTAATAAATGGGAGAAATAAGCAATCCTGTTTTAAACTATGGGTATAAATTATCAATCTGAATACTAGCTGTTTTGGGTTTTTCTGCTTTCAGTTTTCGATCAAGGGATTTGAAAACTGTGCAATCAGTTTGCTTGCTTGACAGTTGGGCTGCTAAAGGTGAGTGGGTTTTAAAGGTTAAGTATGGTATAAAGTAGTGGAATCACATGCCCATAGGTATGATTACAAGAAGAAATTGTATTTAATATTTAGTGCTGTTTCTGAGTATTTGGTTGTTGTTTATATTGAGTTTATGGCGAGAAACCAAAATATAAGGCAAAGGACAACTCTTACTAAAAGATTTATTAAAAAACAGGCTGTGGAATATATTTTCAGTTTATGCAGGTATTTACCCAGATCCTCTTGGTCTTCAGCATTTGTCTATTTGTGTTTTATCTTAAAATCTCATTTAATCTAAGATAATTGTTGCAGCGCATATTCTGTTCACCTTGATATATTAGGAAAAACAATTTTTCACTGTAAAACATTTTCTGACTCTGTATTGTAAAATAGGCAAATGGCTATAGACAAGATATGCCCTAAAATTCCTTAGTGATTCCTATTAATATTGCAAGTATTAATGAATAGCAGTGTATTTACCTGAAGCAAATCAATGGAGTATTCCTGTCCAATCTGTTTCTATTAAGTTCTTCTCTAGTTGAGAAAGCATGGGGTGGGGAGGGGGGGGGGAACAACAAAACAACCGCAGCACTCAGATTGTAGTTTTCTTTTTTTCTCTTTTTCTGTTTCTTCCTCCTTTTCTCTTTTTTCTTCCTGTGATCACTGCAGTCGTTTCTGGGGTTGGAGTGCAGATGGGCTGTCGAAGCACCCCCCTCCCCTTTTTCAGCCTAACTCCATCCCCGCTGCTCCTTCTCACAAGACTTTCAGGCGCTCTTACTCTCCCAGGTAACAAGCCACCTGTTATTCCAACCTGTCAGAGGTGTCACAATGTTATTTACCTTTTGGCTCAAATGAGTGCTTTCAAAGAGACAGATCCAGGGGATGTGGAAAGAGGCAGCATTTTTCGCCTTTATAGTTTTTACCTGTGAAGAAATCCCATCAGTTACATTGTTTCCTAGAGAAATGTAACTGAGTATGAATGTTTCTCTCTCTCTCTCTTTCTCTCTCTCTCACTGTCTTTCTCTCTCTCTCTCTCCATTCTTCTGCTGGAAAGAGTCAAAGCAAAGCAGAAGCTTGCTTTATGCAATGAAGTATTCCAAACCAATCTTTTAGATGTATGAAGCTAAAACCTAGAAATCAGGCAATGCCAAGTGGTAGATAACAACAGGACCCAGAGTTAAGTAATATTGAACTTTTAGTTACACACTGTAACTACACCTTCCAGATGCGCTTGTCTACAATTCCCATGATCTCTAATTGCAAGATTGATAGACATGCTGGCTGGCTCAAAATAGCAATTTGAGTGTCACGCATGAAGACAATTAGAATAACACTACAACTGTCTTAGCAGCTAAGATGAATAGTCAACCACTAGGATCTAGTTGACGTTTTATATGCATACTTATTGGCTGTGTACAGGGAATACCTTCCTTATACAGCTTCCCAGTCAAAGCACTCATTTGGAGAAATATAGAACTAGACTTATTCATTTTTTATGTCACTTTCAACCCTACTCGCCCGACTTGCTATGTGGTGAAATTCCAGTTTTATTTGCTGAACTTCACATGCATAAGACTGGTCTTTGCATTTGTGCCCAGCTTCTGTTTTAAGACCCAGTGGTTTGGGGTTGGTGGGCAACTGTGGAATGTTATCTCTTGGAAAAATTATTGGTAGAAGTGCTTGCCCATTTATAAAATGGCTATATTGGGAACATAACCAATCCATCGTCAGTTTCTTAGAATACTACTTGCCATTTCCTTCTTTTGTATTTTCATGTTTATAGTTGCCATGTTAAGGAAGCAAAGAAAATTTCCCAACAAAGTATAGCCACCCATCTTTTCTATTCTTGTAAATAAAGGTGATATTAAAGTTGATGCTTTGCAGCATGCCATTTTCCCATTAATAATGAAAATTATGTTTTAAAATGGCAACAGGGGCAGGAAGCTGATGGGATATCAAGGGAAGTGTCTGTGGGCACATTGAAGTCCTGAGAACTACCTAGGAAATCCCAGACCCTTTAGTTAAGAAAATTAATCATACATTACAACTGTCAACTATGACAACAAAAGAGATTGCCTATTACATAATAGTATTTCAAGTTGCAAATAGCCATATGAAAATATAAATCTGTTTTAAACAGTGTTTAGATGCATACTATGGAGACGTGTTATTGGTCAAGTTGAGATTTCCTGGCATATGTCCATTATTTGTATAAAATACTTATTTGGACAGCTAGCAATATGAAGATTCAATAGATCTTAATCTTTATATTTGTCAGCAAAGCTTAAGGATGTAATTACAAAATAAGTGCCTGAAAAAGTGTGAATATATCATTGCTTGCAATGATAAGTATCTAGCTGTGCAAGAACAGAACAATGAGAACATTGAAAGGGACACAAAACTATTCTTAATTATAGCACAGATAGAAATCTACAATGTTATTCTATCTCCATTTCTCTGTGAAAATAAAATTATGACATCAGTAAACGAAAAAGAGTGGTTTATGATATAGATTTAGATTTTTGTCCTTCAACCAAATGTGAAGAAGATTATTGATATTTAAAAGCAATTTCCTTTGTTTTATAGACCAATTCTCGTTTACACTTAGGACATATATGTAGAGTCCCAGATATTGGCTAATTCCGAATCCTGAAGGCTGTATTTGTTGGAAGTTATGGCATTGGAAAATAATATTGTGACATCAGTTAAAAGTCACACATTTTTTCCTCATCTCTTTGTTCTTGTAACTTCTCCAATTGTATGCATGAATCACTGTTTTATATTGTAAACAATTGATAGGATATATTTAATTTATTCAGTGTAAATTGATCTTCCATTTTTCATTTTTCTTCCTTTTAATTTCACATGTATACAGTATTTCATACACTTCCTATACTGGCTAAATGTATTTGCTTGTTCATGTAATTAGGGTTTTTAAAAGAAATAATGCACCAAAATTGTTGTTCTTTCTCTTGTGAGATATTTTATAATGTCTTATTCTCAGGTTAAAAAAATAGGCTTTTCCCTTGTAGACTTTGGATGCCACTGATATTTGAAGATTTCTAATAAAATCTATTCCATGTAACAAGTAACAGGGAATAATCCATATATTTGCATAATAGTAGTCCTAATTACTATTTTACAATAATGCATACTGTTTGAATCCACTCCAAATTGCTTTGTTAGGAAAAAATTGGGGGGGGTTTCTTTTCTTTTTTTTAGTGGAAAACAAGGTCTGTCATTCAAAATAGGACCTTTTTTCTCCTTGGCATATACTAATATACAAATTGCAGATTAAGCAATTTAATGTAAATTGAGTTTCTGGTGGATCTATCATTTTGCTGTCAATTAATATGTTATAGTTGTATACAGTGTTCAGTTCCTTACTTTGAGGAACTTTACAGTGTAAAAATTAGTATAAGGAAGAAACATCAGGTAGAGGCAGTGATAATAAACCAACGGTGGGTATGCAAGCAATGCTGAAAGAGTTTGTTGAAAATGAATCCACTTTGTAGCTGAAAAGGATTGGTGATTGATTTGAATGGGGTTATTTTGCTTCTTTTATTATTTGACTTTATGAATCTTAAGTATATTGATTCAGATTCTCAGAGCCACGCTTGTAGTTTAAGGAATGTTAATAGTAAAGTGTGTGTCTACCTTTCTGTATTCATCTGCTCCATCAATAAGGGGAAAAACCATTACTATTGCTATGTAGAGAAAATTGTTGAGAACTAAGAGCATAAAATATTGTTAAGGAAGAATTGTCATAATCTTAACTAATGTCTATCCAGGAATTATAAAACTTCCTTTTTTGCGGAGAATGATTTATCTTACATAGAATCTATGAATGCTTGTTTTTAAAGAATAATTGTTGCTTCTGTAACTTGAAAGGGCTGTAGCACAGCACACTGTCACATGCTGAGTTTTTAGGATGTGCCATATTATTGCTTTGCCAAAACATCAGATGTACATTAAGTCCTGCCAGAGTTACTTGGGCTGTGCTGCTGAAAGAGTACATTGAAAGAAAGTCAGGGACCGAAACTGTTTTCTTGAGGCATAAATCTTGTTTTTGGCAAGTAGTTTTAAATAATGAAATGCTAGTTTTGGGAAGTGCCATTCAAAATAGATTATCATTTTGTGAAATACACTCTTAGCAGAGATAGAGTTTTGATCCTGTTGTAATATAGGAGGAACTCTTTAATTAATTAAATCAATTAATTTAACTCTTTTAAGGCCTGTTTCTCTGGATCCAGAGGAAAGCTTTCTGTCTACCTACTTCTGTCTATTCACAGTCTACCTATCCTATACAGCAGTGATGGCTAACCTTTTTGCCATCGTGTGCCAAAAGCGGGGGGAGTGCAGGGGTGGTTGCGCACATGAGTGCCCACACCCATAATTCTATGCGCCCCACCCCCGCGTATGTGTGCGTGACCCCCCCCATGCTTCCCTCGCTT